>JANHGL010023588.1:12359-22792 GCA_024611195.1 Ceyx melanurus | reverse complement strand
GTCACCCTCACTGAGAAAAAGTTCTTCCTTGTGTTGACCCTAAACCTCTTGTGCTCCAACTTACTCCCATTGCCTCTCGTCCTGTCATTGGATGACATTGAGAAAAGTCTGGCTCCATCTTCTCTACACTCATCCTTAACATATTTATAGACATTAATGAGGTTGCCCCCTCAGTCTCCTCCAGGCTAAAGAGCCCCAACTCTCTCAGCTTCTCCTCATAAGGGAGATGCTCCACACATTCCATTTAACACAGAAAAACAGATGGAAACACACTGGAGTTAGTCACACCAGAAAATCAACAGTAGAAAATAGAAGTCTAGTTAGATCATTATTAAAAAGTATTTTAAAAATGTTTATGGCAAGACAGCCTCAGAAAGAGGTAGACAGGGCATTTTAGAAAAAAAAGAAGTATTGAGCAAAACATAAAAAATCCAGTCCTTAGAAAGGACTCCATGCCATTGATAATCAGACTCTTACGAGACCATCAGTAACAAGTCACTTGCATCCAGTTTATGCATTTTCAAATAAAAGGAACAGAAATTCTTCTCACGGATTCAAAGACACCCACTTTTAATACCTTATGATTAAAAAATATCTCTCTTACAGTATTTTTTAAAAATCAGTAATCAGAATGCCACTTTGGAATAAACTGAGTTTCCAACAAAACTACATCTTGAATTTTGGTATGCAAATACCAGAATAAATATTCAATTGCTAAAACCATAAACAATTTATGAGGTGTTACAGGACTTTCATGCAGAAAACACACCTAAAGTCAATGACTGAAAGCCGAAGCCAGACTGTATCAGAAGAGAAATAATGATCATAGGCAGTTGAAGCCAAAGTAGGTGTGGCTCTCTTTAGTAAAGTCATTTTGTCCTTTCTCCACATTCCCTATCACTGAGGAGCAGTCAGGCTCTCAAAGGAGCAGAGAAATACAGATTATTTTGGTCAAATTGCTACAAAGGAGCAGAGAAATACAAATTATTTTGGTCAAACTGCTAGCTCAAATTCCTGGAAGAGAGGGGGAGAAGCCACAATGCTCCATAGATCTGAATTAGAAAGCAGAGCCGGAGGAAAAGTCTTGGAGGCAGAGGTTTATCACGGCATAAGATAAAAAATTCTCTAAACTTCCTACCTTTCCAGTTAATTCAAAACCCATAAAGGGTTTTTTAGCAGTAGTACTGATAAAGCATTCTTATGACTCAAAAGAGTAAGACAAAAATATTATCTACCTTCTTGTATCTAGAAATGGATGCCTTTTTTTTTTCCTCAAAAGGTCACTGTGTTCAGCTGAAGAATAAATACCAGTATAAGAGGTCAGACCAAATCTAGCAGTCTGCCATAGATAAAAAAATCATGCACCTTCCATTTTATCAGAAATGGTTTGTTTTGTGCTAAGATCGATCCAGTTAAATAAAAATTACAAGAAAATTTGAGATAAGGAGAAAAAAGTTCCTCTACAGAGATTAATCATAAAATTTAATCTCTATTTTCCACATGATAACCCCTCACCCTTTAATGGATCATTAAATGCTTGGTACTTTTAATTTGTAAAATAATTATAATAATTCCACTAAAATTATATTATCAGGATATTATATTTACACTGTGCATTCTTTATTCTTTTTGCTATTTTCTCCCTTCATTAACTACAACATATTTGGGTAGGTACCATCCTACCCTTAAAGTTAAGAGCAAATTTTGCACACTGTGCTTACTACCCGAAATAATAATTTGTGGTTATACATTACAGTCACAATTTTTGTTTTTTTATTTTCGCACACATTTAAGCTTGAACTGAAATAGGAAAAATTTCTGCAGCAGCATTAGGAGAGACCTCTATGGTTGGTGGTAACCAATGAATGACAAGTGTAACTATAAGATGGGAGCTGATAAGCATAGCAACACATTTATTACTAGTAACTATGTGAATTTTTTAACCTTGTGATATTATGAAATATTTTGATTAATCATCCTATTTTATCACAAGAATAGTCCTTAGATATTTACATATAGGAAAAAAAAAAGTAAGGTGATTTATTTTTTATTATTGACATGGCAATCCAATTTTCTAGCTACTCTCCTAAATATAGCTGCCCTTGCTTAAGGATAGCTGCCACTAAACCAAATAGACAACTTTTCCATATAGGTTTCAACATTTCAAATAGACATTTAGAAGAGTACATCACTTCTTGGTCAATGTAATTTTGACCAATCTACATATAATCATATTAAAATAGTGAATTTGGAAATCTGTTTATCTACCTAATATCTTATCTAAAATGTCTTACAATCTGAATGTCTTTTTGTTTCAGTGAAAAAAAATCCTTTTGAGTAGGCAGATAAGTATTTTAATAGGCCAGCAAAGGATATAATGGGAAGAAGCTCTGAAATCAATGGTAATTAAATGAGTAAAGAAAATGCTGACAAATGTTCTTCATGCATACTAACATAAACCACTATATGTAGAAATTTTGATAGTTCAGAATTCTTCATATTTTGTCTATAAAAACATCACTATTGTCTGCTATAGCTTAAACAGGACAGCTTTCTTGTATGAGTGTTTAACAGAAATTAAAATGAAGTGTTACAAACAAAATATTAGGTCTTTATTAAACCCAAAGCAGAAATCAAAATTACATTAAACTACCAAAAAAAAAAAAAAAAAGTGAAGATAGACTTAATGTAAAAAGTCTCTGTTTCTTTTATTTAATTTTGTATAAAACAAACAGCATTCCTGGTAATAAGCAAATTACATTTTCAAGTTCCATTTATCAGAGACACAGTTAATAAGGAGGACATTTTGAACACACTTTACTTCTAACATGAAACTGTTTTGTTTGTTCCTTTGAACCTAAGCTACATATATAAAAAATAATATCAGTAATACGATTTATTTGCTTATTATAGAGTGTAATGATTTGGGCAGTGAAGGTGAGTAATAACAAAACAAATAGAGCAAATGGAGTTATCAGTTGAAAAGTTGAATAGAACTAGAACCTCTATGGCAAAAGTAAAGATAACGTGATGGACATGTATTAGTAAGTAAATTCTTACTCATTTTTATATATTTTGTCTCCATATGAAAACTCTCCAAACCAGATCAAAATTTGGAAATATTTTACGAATGTGATACTAGGCAAACCAGCCTAGATACATTTAATTTGATGACGCCAATAAATTCTCTATACAAGAATGAAAAACGTTATGATGGGAAAGATTAAATGAGGAGCACAAGTGAAACAAGCTCTGCCTATCAAAGGTGCAATCTAAATAAAATATTGTTCATAGTTTATGCCCTCTAGTAAAAATAAAACGGACAGTACTTTAAAATTACAGTTGCAGCTGAACCTTTTGCGTTTTAAATGACCCTTGAATATTTCAGCTGAAGCATACAAACAAGGAGCCTGAAATGATAAAATCTAAAAACTTACGGCCCACTTCCTTAGCAAAAAATATATGTCTCATATATTATAATGTCTCTCATACTTACAGAAATATACTACACAGAATAAATAGAACTTTAAAAAAAACTGAGGAAACTCTTACAGTGTTAAAAATACAATTTAATAATAGTGATTTAATTAGTAATTTTATCTATTCTTAAAGGCAAGTCAATACATCAGTATAGAAGTTAGCAAGTAAAATAGGCTGTTTTATTGAACCAAGCAAGAGAAAGATGTTGCTGAAGGTATAAAACTTAGATTTTGTTAAATTATTATAACATGTTACAGGCAAAATCTTAATATACTTTTTTTTTTTTAGAACTCAAAAGAAATATATTTTTCTAGCTGAAGGATCCCACTATATATACTGATACATATATTATTAATGAATTATGACTCTCTACAACTCTTTTCTCAGAAAACATTACTACACTGGTTTTGGATGAACTAATATTTTTTTACATTACACAAAAAAATGGTATTTATTCATATGAACCACCTTAAAAACCAAAATAAAGTGATTCTATCAGATCATCTAAATTATCCAATTCTACTATGAGCATTCATAATAATTCAAAATAGAATATTAGATTTTTGCTAATTACATTGATTCATAAAAATAAAGTTCCCTAATTTCATTGCCCTTTTCAGTACTGATGAATCTGCCTTATTATTAAAGATACTTTATCTCCATTACTGTATTTTTTGAGTCTCCTGACTCTGTTTCACAATTCCCTTACCTGTTAGTTCCAGATCTCTAGATCCACACCAGAAAACAGAGTTAGATAAAAGTATTCATTAGGGCTATGCAGCAAAGCTAGACTAGGTATAAACCCATTTTCATAACTGAAAGAGGGGCTGATTGGGTAAAATCTGACCAGAAAGTTTTGTGTTTAAGTGTTCACAATATTATCTATTACATCTGTAACGGAATGCATCTTTGCATGGCATTGTAAAGCACTTCCACAAAGAGCTCTTAATCTGGAATGGACTTCTTGAGACACCACAGATAACTAAGAATAAAGTGTTAAAATGTAGCATCTCAGTATTCTGAAAAACTGGAAATATTTTTAAACAAGCTACCAAATCTACACTAATACTGAGCAAACAAATCAAACAAATGCAGAAATGATACAGATATATCTCTGTACATTATTTTTAATTTTTATCTAACAGTTATACTCAACAACACCATGTTTTTCTTATGTTTTCAGAAAAAAATGTCAGAATTTTAAAGGAGGCTGTTTTAGTTCCCAATCTGAAACTACTCAGCACAAGCAAACTACTATCTGAGCATTCCCAAAGCATTCACTGATAGTACCTGAATGCAAAAATTTTACCTATGAAATGTTAAGTATTTGTCAAGGGAAAGGCGTCCCTTTGTGTTTAAGTTTCCATGGTTTTATCTCTCTTGTATCACACTTACACGTATTCATGTTACAAAAAGTACTAAGTAGTACTTATTCTAACTTGTATACATTGCATCATGAAAAATGTGTCAGCCTGCAAAAGCATGTGAGTGACTAAGAAACTAGTCTCCAAGATTTTGGCTAAGTCTGAAATACTTACTGTCGCTGGGGAGGCCCGCGTTGTGTGAGTCACCGAATGCCCAGAATTTTCCATTGAATTGCCAATCAGATAGGTTCCTCCTGAGCTGCTAATGAGTTGTCCTCCTGTGACACCCATCTGAATCCCTCCAGTGCCCACCATGCTATGAGACGAGACCACTGTTGTCACCTGTGCAGAACTTCCTTGCGTATCAAAATAATTTCCCCCAGTGTTTTGGCTGTACATCTGGGTTTCTGTGTAAGGATAGGTTGTTGATCGGCTTCAAGAAAAGAAAACAGAAGGAAAAGAAATTATTTGTTCATTTAGCTGAGGGAAATGTTATCATTCTACAAATGTATGTAGACAAATTAAAATAACAAATTAACAAATTAAATAAGATTTTCAAACAATCCCTGCCTCCTCAGAGAATAACATTTAATCAAATCCAAGCAATAAAAAAACTAATTCAATGTTTAACCAAGTATCCACCAAACCTTACAGAAAAATTTTTCACTCTTACCTGAAGATGAAGGGAGGTATGACAAAATTGAGGAGACAAACAAAAAGAGCTCATCCAGCTATTAATATAAAGCATTGATATATATTATTAAAAAGAAATGTATAAATCTCCATTTGTTTGTTTGTTTGTTTTCCAATAATAAAACTTTGAATTTTCAGACACATTTTGCATACTGTGCATGTTGCAAAATTACAAATAATTCATACAAATGTCAGACAAGAGTCCAATGTTCGAGAGTCTTATTTTATGTCTTGCTTTTAAATTCATCAAAGCTCTTGGCTGAAGTTTAAAATTCTGAGTTAATTGGTATTTTGGGAAATACAGTTATAAATTGGGCATGTACTCTTCATGTTATGATAAAAGTCTGTATTTAAAAAATAAAACCAAACCAGAACTATGACTTGTAAAAAGTTCACAAAGATGAAAGAAGTTAAAGGTCCGCAACAGTAACATTTGAAAAATCTCTTTCAGTATGAAACATTTATGACTCATTAACCAGTTTACCCTAATAAACTATTGATCCACTGAAACCTTCTATCATGTTTCACATTCTTAATCACTTACTTTGAATTGAAAAGGCAGATCTTTGAAGCAATGCATCCTCTAGAGAAGGCTCAAAATTTCACAAGAAAATGAAGTAACATATTTAGTATGGAATAGGGAGAGAAAGGAAACACCTGCTTGCTTTTACCTTCTTTAGATCTGTATATTATGTATAGTCTCTAAATAAGGACTAGATCGTATCAGAACACATAAATCTGCTTTTAACAGTATTCCCTATCAACAGACCAAGAGCTATCACTGGGGGACACCAATGGGTCACATTCCAAAATACTCTTCTCTTTATTCCAACAACCATCAGGTTCTTCTAGAACACCTGATTATTAGAGATTATTAAGAAAATGTTAGCAACAGAGATCAACAAGCTAATTAGAAGTGTGATAAAACCATTATTATTACATGAAATAATAAACGCAAATTAGCAAAGAGCATTTTGACCTAACAAAAGTGCAAACTAATTTTATATGGAAATTAAAAATGCAGCTGGATGAGAAAGTGTTTTGGAAAGCAGTGACTCGAAGGTTTTAAGGTCATTGTATATGACATGACCCCTCAACATAAAACTGTAGCAAAGTGGAAAATATTATATTATATTCCTTAGATACACACAAGAGATAAGTTGAGATACATAAGTGATCTTCTGCTTCTCCACAGCACTTGTAGCACAAACATGCAATGCTCTCTCAATCTGACATCATATAATCAGTTCTTTCCCATTGCAAAGGTTGTGCAAGCACCCTTAACTCTTGTCTAACAGTTGCATACAAAGATCACGTAGGGACTAACCTCAGTGTAATTAGAGCTTTCTGGATTTTATAACAACACCTTGGTGATATACTGTGGCTTGAGATATAAGGTAGGCAACAGAATCTCATCATTCCTCCTACTGAAACACTATGAAATTCAGTTTTTACTAGAATGTGGCATCAGAAAGTTCATCACTTTTACTAGTAAGTTTGAAGTCTAAGTAGTTAGGCTGTGCAAGCTAGATGATGTTTACCCTAGAAGTAAAACACAACAAGTCAGAGACTGCATGAACACAATTTAAAATGAGCAAGTCCAGAACATGTGCCCAGTGTTGAGAACCCACAATGGACATTAATGAGACCAGCATGAGTTGGACTAGGATTGCAAAGTACAAATAGAACAAGGCATCACCTGATATGACTTACTGCTTACGGAAGTTATGTAATGATTTTCAAAATATAAGGCTAGAAATATAACACATGAAGCTGTGATATAAACTTAATAATCTTCTACTTTTCGGCACATGAAACAAGAAAACTAATTTGTAAATTCTGTGAGCCCCAGCAATACCAAATTAATTAAGTGCACTCTATCAAAGACACTAACATATTGCTACTGAGCTGAACTTTTTAGAGACACTTTTGTCTCTTTAAACTACTGACACTTTGAAGAAAGGAGACAAATATAACCAACAGCATAGAAAGAGTAAACCTTGTTGTTGTCCTCCCTTAGTTTTCATTCTGTGCACATAGACATGGAAAATAATCTATTCCCTATGATTTTGTTCTGTGCAAATGTCAAGAATCTGACCTACTGACTACTATAAATGAGTGTTCTTGTCATCCTATCATGTCTCAGTTCACATAGGCTGATCATGATCCCAAATCTTCTTTGGGGAAGTTGTTGATTGGACAGAGTTAACTTCCCCATATTTATGTTTGCCTACAAAACATTATCTATAGATATGCTAGTTTTACTAATAAACCTTTTTTTTTTTTTTTTTTACTTGAAATTGTATACCTTTTATACTGTAACTTGAAACAGAAGCTTCCCTTCCCAGTGGCTATACAAGAACAGTGCATTCATTTTTAACAAGAAAACAATTCAATGTCAATTGAAACTCCTTCAGAATTACAGTATAATCCTATGGTCTTAAAGGTGATGCTAAGCATCACAGAAACTAGAGAGACTATAATCCTTTGCCTAACACTGAGGGAAGACCTTATCACAGCCAATTAATTGCTGCAGCCTCTGGTGGAATATGGGAAGAAGCAGAAGTGCCATAAATCCTAACACTGACACAACAGAACACAACATGGCAGTCAAGTGGTAACTGAGAGGGTTAAATCACCTCTCTTGCCCTGTCTCATACAACCTCTAGTCTCCTCACAAAGAAATCTACTTCTGTAACCCCAGAATACTGATTCAGTGCTTCTTCATAACAGGTAAAACCCAAATGAAAAAAAAAAACTCCTTATTTGAACTAAAGACAAAGATGGAAGAAGGGGTAAGACACTCATGATCTCCTTTCACAAATCCCCCTTTATCAAACAGAATTGTTAGAAGCAAACATAAAAATCTGTATTATGAAAGAGCAATTAATGCATCTATGACCAGATAATAAATATTCAAAGTAAGCCATTTCCTCTGTAATAATGAATAGTTGACTGGCTTTATGAGTATATATTTTCTCTGTAAGGACAATGTAAAGTACATCAGCCAGAAAAAACTTATAACCTGAAAGATAGCTGCATTATTCCAGAGTTGCAATATTCCAGAAATTTGTATTTGTCACACTCAAAAATTAAAGTAAATAGGCATTCACTATTAATAAAAAGGACTAAAATATTCAACACAGTCCAAGATCATTTTCCACAGAGATGTAAAGCAATAAAAGCACACATAATGCAAGAAAACCCTAGAAGCCAGGGAATTAAGTAAATTATATCAGAGGATAAATCTTATAGTCTCATTGCCTGTAAGGTAGACAGGTTAAGGGAATCTTAGTTACAAACCGCAAAAAATTCTGATAAAGTGCTGCAGATCTATAGCCCATGAAATAAAGTATTGCCATTGTTACAAACATGTTGTAGGGCTAGTACTAAATCTGCAATACCTCAAAACCTGGGCTTGTTAGCCTTCCTTTGTCTAGAACTGTCAGTGCTAGACAAGAGCTCTGTTCTAGCTTAGCTGGAATAAAAATTGTTGAACAATCAGATGAATGCTATTTAATGTTTCCATTTTAGCTTTGCTTTCTACTATAGTATGGTATAAAACTTACCGTTAAAATGCTGATGCATTGCTCTGACAGTGAATATCAAATAGCTATTCTATGTAGACAGTATTCAAGAAGTATCCAGCAAATCTAAGCCATATCACGTACAGTAATTTCAGGTGTAATAGGGAAATGGAAACCAAAGCAGAATAAGGTGAAGTCTGTTCTAGAAAACATATTAAAAATAGCTGCAAGTTGACCCAGTGTGAATAGAGAGCCCCCACCATCCAACAAACTTTTACAGGCATAACACCTGAAGTGGTGGTAACTTCCTTTCTCAGATGGAAGCTATTGACCTTAGTATAAAGAAAGGTACCAAAAGGGTAAGCAAAATGCCAGAGAAAAAAAGGATGGATACTAGGAAGTACTAGGACAACTAGTCCTAGTAGAACAAAAGTAGTAATAAGTACTACTAGTAGTAATAAGTTACTACTAAGTAGTAGTACTTACTACTACTTAGTAGTAGTACTAAGTAGTAGTACTACTACTTAAGTAGTAGTAGTTGTTCTAAAGTAGAACAACTTTAACTGTATTGATAATAATTCTGATTTGACATTTAAGATTCAATGACAGTAATAGTAAATTCTTGCTTTTGCATACAGGATGTGTTTTGCCTACATAAACCACACAAGTTGTAGTACAACATAGTGGTGAAGAATAAGGCTTAGTCACAACAACAGCAATACCAATTTTTAGACAATCCCAATGATTATAAACCTTTTTGCCACATCAGAATTATAAGGTACAAGGCTACATTTGTTTAATGCACTACAATTTATGTTAGAAGAAAGTTCATGTCTAGTATAGGGGACTCACTTGGCTTCTCACTACAGAGGCAGCCATAAGGTTCTTTATCTATTCTAAACTTCCAGGTAAGCCTGAACATGTCATTGCAACAACAATGCATTTTTGTTTCAAGATAGAGTGACCTGCATGACAGCAAAAACGTTATTAAACAGACACAAATGTAGATAGCATAATTCAGTCCTACATTATACAACACGTGACAAGTTGTAGGTCACACTCCTTGTATTAACATTATACCTCCGATTATAATAAAACCCAGTAACTTTTAAGCATAAATATATAATTACATAAAATGTATGGGAAGCACTGTATTATAAAAATACAACATTTACACTTGACAAAGTCTGTGAAGCCTGACAAACTTCTTGACTCCTGGTAGCTGGCCTTAGTAGTAAAGACCGAGGTGAAGGTGACATTCAGTAACTCAGCCTTCTCTCAGTCACCAGGGCACCCACTTCATTCAGCAGCAGGCCCACATTGCCTCTAGACTTCCTTTTGCCTCCATCATACTTGAAGAAGCTTTTCT
>JANHGL010023586.1:0-26114 GCA_024611195.1 Ceyx melanurus | reverse complement strand
CCCCCTGGGCAGCCCCTGCCAGGCTCTGCCACCCTCACTGGGAAAAAGTTTTTCCTTGTGTTTCCCCTAAACCTCTTGTCCTCCAACTGACTCCCACTGCCTCTTGTCCTGTCACTGGATGTCACTGAGCACAGCCTGGCTCCAGGCTGGAGCTGGGGGTGGAGCTGCAGCTCTTGCTGAGCTCATAGTATGTGAAGGACCTTGGGCCACCAGCTTGTGAACAAGATGGGGCACAAGAGCCTCTTGCATCTGCAGCCTGGTGAGGAGGAGGTTCTGGGTGAGGCTGCAGAGGGCAGCCAAGGGAGCTCTTACCTGCCTGCAGTCCACGGTTGTGGGGAGAAACCTCAGGGCCACCAGCCAGGGATGCTCCATAGCACTTCTGGCTGTCCTGACACACACAGGACAGGATTGGCTTCCTTAAACTTGGGACAAGAAACCACTGGAGAGCAGACTCCAGGTGCAGCAGCACATTATGAACGGTTGGTCACAGAGCCTGCAAAGAGGATTTTACACTCTCCAGTTGATTTCCTCCCTCCCAGTTGTTCCGTTCAGCTGTTTGCATGGCTGCTCAGCAAAACTGGAGCCTCATCAGGGAAGGGGGGCAGGGCCATTTGGTTTCTAAGGGACTGGTGTGAGTTTGGTTTCTCCCCAAATCAGATCACTGATGCTGTTTGAAGTGCACCTACATAAGCAGTCCAGTCAGCACAGCTGAAGGTGTGGTGAGCTCCTGTAGGCACCAGGAATGTTTTTCCTCTGCTCCAGTGACAAGAAGATAGGAATTTCTTAAACAAGCTGTGCCCTGGAAGGATTCCTAATGCAGCTCTGGGATCACACAAATAACCACCACAAACCAGTTTGTATAGCACACAGCTAAGGAGGAAATGCAACCACCTCTCAAATCACAGGTGGGAATACAGAGGGTAGGAAAGTGGAACAAGATCTTACCCATTGTATTTGTTGTCTTTAGAGGGGACAAAACCATCTCTCTAAAGAGCCTAACTTCTGTGTTGTCCCCATGGACTGATCATGCTTTTGGGATGGAGCCTTCCAGTTGGTTCAACAGAGAAGACAAGAAGAGCAGTTCCTCTGTTACCACACTTCTAAGCTAACAATTCCAGAATGGATTTCTGTTGGTTCAGCCTTTGTGAAGAAATCAAAGAACATCCTGAAGTTTTTGTATAGTTTTAGCACTCTAGAATCCTTTCTACTACAATGAAAAAATATAAAAGAAAAAAAAAGTGTTATGCAAGCATGATCAGGAAATAGATTTTAAATCCCGACCTTCAGAGAAAGGATTTATATCTAATAGAAAATAAATTCTGTGGAAAACTGCAGGAGAAAGTATTTTGTGGGGCTGTCATCTTTCTCATAAAAGCTACTCTGTAAGAGCATCAAAGTCCACCATTCCTGAGAGCAAGCCCAGTTCAGAGAGGATTTAACAAAGACTTTACAACAGGAACTCTTACCCGTGATCCAAAGAGAGCTCTTGATCAGTCACCCAGGTAAGGAACTGAGCAAGGAGAGGGCAGATACCAATTCCACGTCTGAATTAATGGCCAAAGGTTCACCACTAGAGAAGAGAAGAACAAACTCAAGCTGCCAGATGGCTGATTTATTCTCCCAGGCAGGAGATTCATGATCATGCTGCTTCCTTTTCTTTGAGGGTAGTGGAATAGGAACCCCCTCTGCAATCCATTTCCTCTTTTCTATTAAAAAAAAAACAAACAAACCCCAAAACACAGTCGTTTACCATTAATTTTCTTTTTTAAAAAAGGATTTGTTTATGAGAATTGGAAAATGAAACAGAATTTGCATACTGGATTCATTCCAAGGTGAGGTGGTAACATTGATGGCCTGTATTAAATAAGCCACAGTCATATTTTTATCTGTTTTTCTGGTCACAGAGGGGTAAAACTGTCTTTCCAGGCACAAACTTTTTTTTTTTTCCCCAGATTTTTGAAACTGACTCAGTCACTCTAGGGAAATCAGCTCTAAATACTTTTGGAGATGAGCTATTATGTAAGAAATGAAAATAAAGACCAAAAAAATGGGTTACTTTCCCATAATTTGCAGGACAAAGATTGCACATTGGTCACTCCTTGGGCCTTTCCCTGTTCTGTGAACAATTTCTTCCTTTTGTGATTCCCATAAGTCTCCCTTGTTTGCCCCTGTTTCTCACCAGGTCTTTCCAGAACACCTAGCTCAAGTCTGAATTTCCTTTGATTCAGCAAGTTTCTGCCTAATGTGCTCTCAGAGCTGTAAAGGAGCAGATTGTCCTGTATCACTAAAAAGCAAGGCAGTTTTCATTCCCCTTCATTTTCAACTGTAGAAAAGTGTAGAACCACAGTAAGTCTCAAATATCTTCCTGCTAATTGCATTATCAGCAGCTTTCTTCAGTCCTCTGTCCCACTTGTTGCCCAAAGCCCTGCGTTGGTTCCCCTATTTGAAGTGCTCTTGTTACATCTCGTTCTTTGAGATAAAAATCTCATCGCCAAGTTTTAATGTTTTCATCACTAAACTGTGTAAAGGCCACACCAGTTATTGGTAGGAAATAATGAAAAGCCCTTCTCTAGTGTCAGTCAAGAGGAGTTGCTTTCACTTGGGATATCACCTCACTTTATGTACAGGAAAAACTGTTACCATTCAGACCACATTTCTTGGGCTTGGGACATGATCTGCTCCAGTTTCCAGATGTAGGGAAGCTTTGGGTGACATGATCAAGACATAATTGTGTCCTGTAGCTAAGTTTAGGCAGCAGGATCATGAATCAAGGACCATTTAATGAGTCAGGCACCATGACAGCACCAGTGACAAAGTCTGTGGAAGAAGCAGGGGAACCAGAGAAACGTGTTTCAAACTGGGTGAGCGGCAGGGCACAGTTAAAGGCAGGAAAGAACAGACTGTGTGACAGAAAAAGGGCTGGGGTGAGAAGTAGGCAAGAGCTGAAATAAGGTCAAGCAGAGCAAACAGCAGCTAGCACTGAGGCAGGGGAGCAGCTTGAGCTAAGAGCTAAACAACAAACAGTGAAACTGCATCACACTCTTGATGTGCAGGGCAACTCAGCCATCAGGAACAGAGCAGGTCTCAGCTGGACAGGTTCCCTAGCCCCCCTGGGACTGAAAAGACTGGCTTGTGGTTACATGAGTTTAGAGTGGAACTGGGACAGAAATGTCATTATTCAGCTCAACCTCTGTCCAAGATCATAGAGCAAACTAATTATCAACAGTCAAACGAATGGGACAACAACTGTCTTCTGTATTTGCAGGCAAAAATTGTTTGGATGGTGGCAGTGGATTGGCTTATCTGGGTTTTTTTCCCCACAGACTACCATAGCTAGAACTCAGAGGGTTAAAGCAGGAATGTGTGCAATGGGGGCTGTTGCTTACATGAGAAATAAGGTCAAGGAACAGATCACTCTTTCCAGTAATAAGCTTGCATGGTTTTCTGGGGCTGACCTGCTGCATTCCCAAGATCCTACATGCAGCCCTGACACTTTCCTTTGGTTTAGATTTCATCATCAACCAACTTCAGGGCTTCTTTCAGACAGTGCTTCTGGGAAGTCCCTTCTCCTTTCAGTCATGTCTGGGGCTCAAGGCCATTCTTGACTCCTGACACAGTGGGAGGCAGAACCAAAGCACAGGGGGATTGCGTCCTCAGCTGTGATTTAGATTTTTTCAAGTGGCACAATGCATAAAAAGTAGTAAGGGGTACAACAGTTTGACATCTTGGTGGCTTGCACAGGTGTTCAAAACCGTTAAGATAAAAATAATTCTTTTTGACTTAACTTCCTTTAGCATAATTGTAGAAGTCCTGCAGAGCCTCAGTGCCAGCAGCTGTGACCTAAGTGTTTCCCTTCCATGGCTAAGGGCACTCCTGGGACTCTCACCAGAAGTGCTGAGGAGGGCAATTCCTGGCCTTGGTACCCCGCAGCTTGTGTCCTTACATCCCTTCTCTGTACCACTGGTTCAAGCTGTGAACCTAGCAGAGGTGAAGATTCCAACCTGCAACATGGATCTTCCTTACAGAAACTTGCAGCTGCTGATTAAAGCTTTAGAAAGCAACTGTTAACAGTTCCAAAAGGGCTAAATTATACATTTGACACAAGTTATTTTTCTGGTGGCTTGTACCCTACTAACAGAGCTCCCACACTAACTCCAGTAATGTCATAGGTGTTTATGATGGAGGAAAGGGATGTAAAGGCAGTCCCAGACTCAGAAGTCTCTCTGTCACACAAGAGAAAAGGAAGAGACTACTGTGGCTTGACACCCACTTTTGAAAGGCTGGCATTTAGAAGATTAACTATTTAGCTCAAGTGATGACTCTTGTCATGCTGTGAAAAATTAAGTTACGTAAGAAAAATGGTGCCAAGTTTTACAGCAAGATCTGACTTTGTAAGAGCAAAAAGACACAAAAAAGGAATAAATTGAAATGCTCTTTGTCTTGGAAATTTCTGGAAGTTAATTTATTCTCCAACAGTTGCAGGTGACCATATGTGTTTCTGCTACACTTGGCTTTCAGCAATTATCTCAGCAATTCTCCTAGATGTTTTCACAGTGGGACTCTTTGCAAAAGTGTTTTTCATTTTTGGATAGCAAATGCCATTTTTCAATCTAACAGTAAAGCCCTAATTCAAGTATCTCTCCAATACATTTCCAGCTCTCAAGCACTTTATCTCAGCCATCATCAACTACCCAAGCTATAAAACTGTAATTTAGTAATTATCAAAGGCAACCAAGTAGTTTTCACCTACCTTAAAATATAATACAATGTACTTAACATTTTTTTCCCCCAGATTTTCCTAGTGGTTTTGTTTATCCAAGTCATTTGTAACTGAATATATATTGTCTTCTTTCCTGTCCTAGGAAAAGACAAGTTCTTTTGATAACTTAGTCACAGAGCCATATTATCTGAATTGATGCTCATCATTTTACTGTACTGTTGATGTCAGTATTGCTTAATAAGAATTCCTGGTTAAGGAAAAATTAAAAGATAAAATCAGAACTTCAGCAAAGGTGCTTTATATTATCATAGGTGATGTGTCTCCTCGTAGAAAGCCACATTATAATTGTGGCACACTAACTGCTGCACAGCAGTATCAGTGCATGTCTTGAAGCAACATGACACAGTGACATTTGCAAAGATGGCAAGATCCTTTGAAGCACCTGAATCATTTCAAAGGCATGTAGGGGCACAGAGGAGAAAAGATCTTCTTGATCATATTTCCAAGCTACTGAGTAAAACTTAGGCATGTAAAACACACACACACACAAAAAAGGAGATAGTGTTCACTCCTGTTTCATGAGGAATGAAGGTGATCTCACTAGACTGACTCTTCCCATTTGACTATGTGGAGATGACCATCACAAGGCATGTTCAGGAGCCTCTGGGGCAGCAGAGGAGGTGCTCCTCAAGCCCACTCTTTGGCATCTAATTTTCTTGGTGGTAGGGGTAAACCGTTCACAAAGCAGAGAGTAAAAAAGAAGTCTGTGTCACAACTCACTGTTTTCACATTTACCCTGCAGCAAAACCCTGCACAAGTCAGAAAAAACACCAGCTCCTCTTTTGCTCTATGAGGAGCTGACCTTCCCTCCAGGTAGGCCTTACACATCCTATGCCAGAACTTGCATGCCTTGAAAGGCAGAAGGGATTATCTTTGAGTAGTTAATACTGTGCTAGTAAATGTCACCACTCCTTCTAACATTTAATCCCAGTACACAACACTTCAGCTTGGAGTTTCACATGAACCTGGTAATCAAGGGTTTGCATCAACTTCCCCAGCACTTAGAAGTAATTTCTATCAACCCATTGTGTTTAGATTTTCATTATTTTCAATAAAAACAAGCCTAGAGACTGACTTTAAAAACTTATATTTCAGCTTAACAACACTTTGGAAACTTAGACAAACTTTTTTGTCCTGCAGCTTCAGGCTGCACATGCAGCCAACACAACTAAGCACTGGAGCACGTGATCAAAACTGACCAGGCAGTATTAACAGTTTACATGCTAATTAAGAAGAATTTATAATCATTGAAAAACTTTTTGTTGTGCAGTCAGCTTTGGATGAAACTCCAAAACAAATTAAAGTACTGACATGTAAGCATTTGTAGAGATACAAGCTGTAGCAACCAGCAGAGTAAGTCAGCTCACAGCAGTGAGAAATAACCTAAATATGTAACTACACCCCTGAATCTATGGGGGTTCCTTATTTAGCCTTCTGTTCCTAATTTTGACATCCAATTTCTATGTTTTCTGAACAAAACTGTTCCCATTACTAAAACCCTTTGTAAGCTCCCACCTATCTAGAGCAGCTTTGCTGATGCACATAAAATGGAGATCAGATTTTTACACAGAAGCTGCTAGAAGTTACAACACACTATATTTGATAATTGGATAAATTCCATAGCTCTTTAATCCAGGTATCTCTTTTATAAAAATCAACTCTCAAGACATCTGTCCTGCTACTAACCTCCTTTTTTCAGGCCCCTGTGCTTCCATTCCCTTTATTTGCATGCTCTAAACACTCAGCCCAGTATCCCTGTCCCTGGAAGTTCTTCTCTGTTTCTTTAAGAAACTGAAAAATCAAAGTAAATTGAAAAACAACCATCTTCCCAATTTAAGCTGTCAAAATTTGATGACTATGCTAATTATTTTTCACATCTAGTCTGAATAGAACTCTGATTATAGTGTGTTTTTATAAAAAAAAACCCCTAAACCTACAGAGCAGTTGTCATCTTGCTAACAGGCTTTTAACACTTTCAGGTTTCTGAATTATTAAAATTTTAATTGCTTTTATAGGTGTCTTTTTAATATTTCTTAAAAGTTACAACAAGGGACACAGCAGACCTTGAAAAGTTAACAAGCTTTATCATGAAGCATTTATGCCATTTGCTTGCAAGTTTTTTGGACGTTTGCTTTCCATTTCAGATTAGGAGGCACTGCTTGTGTCTTCCTTCCAGGCTTTTCCATATGTACATCAAAAATCATTTCCCTACTGGGATTTAGTTTTGTAACAGTTTCAAGTAAAATTTGGTCAATCTCTTTCCCAGACAGGGCTTTGTGGAGCTGTATGCCAAGCTCTGCAGCCTGGAAGTTGGAGCCAGCTCACCCAGCCAGTCTCTCTCACATGACTTAGGTCAAGGTTAGGTAACAAACCATCTGCTTAAGCAAGTCAGCATAACGTGGTTTGCAACCTCAACTAAACAGGATATTTCAGGCAAGACACAGCAGCTCATGGGCAAAAACACCCCTCACCCCTTCAATTTCCCTTGAAAAGGACAGAAAACCCTCCCTGCAAGGGGAACTGGGCACTAGAAACAAACCTGCCAGTCCCTGTTCTGACAAATCCTCATGAGTGAATTCTCCCAATTACCTGAAACATGAAACTCTTGACAAAGACACAATTCTGTGCTGAATTCTTCATCATCTTCTAGTCATGGATCCCTAAGAACCAAATTCTAACTTATTAAAAGAAAAAAAAAAGCAAAATCAACATTTTTTAATGTTACAAATAATGAAATTTAATTTATAAAAGCAGTAGATTTTTTTTTCTCCAATATATTTGTTATCCTTGATAACACTCACATTAAATTAGTGACAGCTGAGTTACAAAACAAAAGAGCAACAGAAAGCAAACTTCTGTTAGGCTTTGTTTTTTCAGATGAGAATCAAATATGCTGATCAAGGAGCAATTGGGTTGCACTTGATTATAAATATTTGTAACATGACAGCAGCATATAATCACAGAATTTAGTTAAAAATATAGAAAAGTAGAATTAAATTCCTGTGTAGTGGATTTAAAACTTTTACCACGTGAAAAACTAAAATCTGTGTATTCTGTATTTTAAATCTCTTAGTGTTTAGTGCTCAAAGATAAATATATACACACAGAACAGGTTAGTTCCACAAAATAAGGAAGTCACATAATGAAGTAGAGTGATTGTAAACCAGCTGTATTTAAAATACAAAGCTATGATACTTTTTTAATTGGAGAATTGAGGATCAGTTCAGTAAGAAATAGTTTAAATATTTTAAGGTGACTCACATTAGAATAGTGAGAAATGCTGCAAACTTACAAGAAGAAAAATGAATGATTTCTAACATTACTGGTGAATAAAAAAAAATAAAAAGAATTTTCACAGACAGTTTAATCTTCTCTTGTGAAAAAAAACCAAGCAGAAGCACTGCAAAGAATTGCAAATAAATGAGTTAGGCTAATGTTAAAAAAAAACAACAGAAGAAACAAATCAAATACTGAACAATTTTTTGTATAGGAGGCAATTTTAAAATGATAATTTCTTTCATGAAGGGTACAAGGTGTGGAAAATCTTCATTTCTACTGAGTTCTCTTTGAAGGAATTAAATTCATGGACATTTTATATACAAAAGGATTTTTGTGAAAAACTGGTAGCTAAAGCCAATTTACTGAAGCCAATTTATACATCCAGACTAGACTAGAAGAAATAGTTAGAGAGACAGGAATTATACATCAAAAGAGGCAAACTTACAATGAAGCAGTAGCAAACACAAGGTGAAATGCTGCAGCAGCAGGTTTATGACTATTCTCTGAATTATGTCACATACAAAGTTCCAGAATTAATATTTTCAATTTACATGATGTTTGAGAAGCTAAAATCTCAGATATAATATACACATATATAATTTAAATTATTTACAAATTTCATATAGGTCCAGCCTCTTTATACAACTCTATTTGCATAAACTACAGTTGTACAGAGTCCTACCAAAGTGAGTCAAAGGAATGGTAACACAAATCTGAATTACTTTAGCTTTTCAAGCTAATCAAGTCTATTAATTGAAGTTATAGACATATATAATTTGCTTTTCAATATTGGGTTTTACATACCAAAAAATCACTTAAGGAAAATAATTTTTAAGAAGTTAAAATGTATGTAGAGTTTGACAGCAAAAATCTAATTAGTGCCTTGTGATTAAATCCTGAAATGAAGGGCATTTTGGTTTTTTCATTACTTTTCACATGTTTAAAACAATAAATCAGGAAGCATTTCTATCCACAGCTCTGTATAGTTCCCTAATACATAAAAATATCCTGTCTTTTCATAATTGTAGTACGACACAGAGGGCACTGGTTAAATGCTCCAGCACAATCCTTACAGGCAACTAGGTGCCCACAGGGAATGAGGACAACTGCTATGTCTTTAGCCATGCAGATCTTACACAGCTTCTCTTCCTGCAAACGTCTCAACTTCTCCTCAGTGCTGAGATCTAAGAGAAATAAACACACAAAAAGCAGTTAACACAATACCACTGAATCTCTCTTTTTTTTTTTTTTTTCTCTTTAAGGTTTTCTTCATAGGATTTAAAAGGTCACACTTTTAAGAAGGAAAACATAATTACGAGAGATAGGAAACCAAGCTGCAGCATGGAATCCCCTTCCCAGCCTGCCATCCCACTCTATCTCCCATGCCAATGCAAGCAGGGAATTCAGCTACTTGTATTTGCAAGAGCTTAACATTTCTCTAGCATTTAGGATATGCATATTTCAATCAGGAGCCATTCTTTCCACAGACCTCCCATTGACAACTTCCATAAAACTTGCACAGAAGGTGAAAGAAAAGCTGGTGGATACTGGTGAAGTAATTTGGATGTTCCCCCCACCCTGAGAGTTTTCTCAGTGAAAAGAATGAGGATGTGATTTCCTTCCCTGCCTCCATTTTTTTTTTAAATGCCCATAATTCAAAAGCTTTAAAATCTGTAATACAGAAATAATCAATTTTGCATTGCACATAAGCTCTTTTGTCACTCCAGTATGACCCATTTGAAAATGCACCTTCCCTTGCCACTCAAGGAAAGCTCTGCACAGCCAACCACTAAAATCCATCTTCATTACAAGGTCATTCTCGCCAATAACCTCCATTAAAAATCTCATTTAAATAGTGGACTGGCAAGCTCTCTGCCTACCATCCCAGCCAGATAGATGGTCTTGCTCTTCCTTATGAATTCACCCATGTGCTTGCCTTGAACTATAGTCTCCTGAGGTAGAAATACTGGGTTGGTCTATTTGCAGAGCATACCACAGTGGCTTTCCCAGCACAACTTACATGTCCCAGCATAGGTGGAACACAAATAATTGAAAAGAAACATCATCTAGAAGTAGACTTCTTAATGGCAAGAATAAACTTGCTTCTATCCTATGCAAAACTTGATACAGAAAAAAAAATAATCCCCTACTGGGACTTGTTCATTTTGAGTATACTGAATATTTGAACGTATATTGCTGTGTCTATTTCATTTTGTCACCAGAGTCCCCACATCTTGCTTTTATTTTTAAATGTCATTGTCACAATAATTTTGGCCTTTTCATTAACTCAGGTAACTTCTCCCAGAAGGTTGCCAGACTATTATTTTAGTATTACACACTTTTGAGGTATTAATACTCTTCATTGTATTAATGATATTTATCAACACTGCTACGCTCAAATATTTTAACACCTTCTTTGTTCAGCTTTTTTTTCTGTCCAGAAATAAATCTCTCAAATTTTAAGTCACAATACTGTAACTTCACCTTTGGTAAGACTTGAATCAGAGGGTAGAACAAACAGGTAAAAGTAAGATATATTTCACAGAATAAAGAGCTGATATGAAAGTACACACAGAGGTTTTGTAATTGAATAAGCTCGTCTTGCTGAACTGGGATTGCTTTTGGTTCTTCTTCCCTTGCATTTTCTTTCTGAGCACTTAAGTCTGCTACCAGATCCTCAACAGATGTGTGACTTTCTCCAGACATGTGCAATCTCTTTTCCATGGTGTTCCTAATCTCAGACAAACTGAAACCCATGTCTATGGCACTTTGTACCAAAGGATTCTGTAAGAGATCATCTAAAACAAGAAATTAAAAAACAAAAACAAGAGTTTAACAAGGATGAATCTGATTCAGACAGTATTCACTACAGCACTCTAAGACACCTTTGCAAATATCTAGCCAAAGGAAATCTTTTTCCAGTTTGAGAATTTTATTAGATGTAAAAACTGCATTGTCAAAACACCCAAAACTGAAGCTTTGAGCTGTCCTACATCATAGCTCTCCCAGCCTTTCTTCATCTCTTTACAATACAGCAATCCTCCTAGATTTGTTATTCAAATTAATTTCTTCAACTTCTTAAACAAAATGTTTTGCAAAACATCACAAATTCCACAAGTGAATGTTAACTAAAATTCATCCACATTTCCAGAGCATGGTATGTATCTGGTAACATTACATTCATTTTAATTCAGGTCAGGAAAGAAAAAAATATCATAAATATGTTAGAGAAACCAGTAAATAACTGGAATTTACAAATCCACAATCAGTAAACAAGTCATTTTGACCATGAAAAGACAACACTATTTGGAAATAATTTTTAATTTATTTTTTTTTAATACTCCCCCTTCCTCTTTCATTGTAATTTTAAAAATATATTTGTTAGCATTATGTCTTATTTCCAATTCTTCTATGAACTGTAAATTACCAATTTCTTCTTTATTTATCAAGACTGTTCAGAGCAAAATTTTTAACCTAGTTTTCACTTTCATAACTGAGCAGCGTGTGAGAGATTTCTAAAATAGATTTTGTGTAACCACTCTTAGCAGCAGCAGTTATCACTCCCTGGGATGAAGCTGCTCACTGCCTTTCTACCACCCAGTTAATGGTCTTGTCTTTTTATTGCCTGGTACTTGTGAAAAACATTGCAGGAATGTGTAACACTGGAACAAATAACAAGCTATTTAAGCTTTCTCAGCTTCCTAGTCCTTGCCATTTAACAGCCCAGCTCTTCCTGCCTCATGAAAAGCAACAATGATTGTTTCAGTTCAGTGTTCTTTAACATTCATCCCACAGCACTACTAATTCAATACTTGATGCATACTTACTAGCTATAAAAGTAAGACTGCTTCCTATACATACTTCTTTCATGGTTTACAATCTTCCCTTTACAACATTTAGCCAACCATGATTAGATTTCCCTCAAGAGAAATAAAATTCATTGCACAGTTCTTTAGCAGCAATGGGAGAGTCTCATCCAATAATTTGCCTGTCACGCTTCAAAATGTAATAGGGCTGTTTTTTAAATTAACCATTTTCTTGACTATAAATACAAATATTAATAGTCCAAAATAGGGGAGGGTTTGTTTGAGGTTGTGGGTCTGTTTGTTTGTTTTTAAAGAGATACCTTCATGAAGTATTGTTCCTTCAGCAGCTTCTGTCTGGAAGTGAAATAGAAACAGACAAAATTACAATTCTGGAGTCAGTAGAAGAAAGCCTGTGTAGTTACAGAACAGAAAATACCTATTTGTTCTCATTTATTTTATGGACTAAATCTCCTAAATCCACTCTGAACAACTGAAAAAGGATCAGTGTGTTGTTATGTCTTTCATATTCTTCTAAATTTTCATTTTAACCCATCTTTGCTATAATCATATATACACAACTCAGTCTAATTCTAAAGTAACATCAGTTTTACTTTTTAGTGACTGCATACCAGTCTAACAGTGCTCCATCACTATCTACTACACCTGAATAAGGAAATTAATCATAAACTTTAGGTTCTCAGGTTATAAAACATCCCCAGTACCAAATATACCACAAATCCAAGATGCCTTACAGGGTGATCCATAACCCAGTTAAGAACTGTGAGATCTAGAAACCCTGAATGACAGAACCAAAACACACTTTGATGTCATTTACTGCCTGCCAGTGAAAGAGGCAGCAGCAGGACTAATGATATGGAGATAATTAGATGAGCAACTTCTGATGAAAATGACATTAAAACTGTTTTAGCAAATGATATTTGATTAACAAGCAAGACACTTACTGTTGAGTCCCTACAGCCATCTCTTAAGTGAACATTATTTATGAATTCTATCCCCTTTTCATTTCTCACGAAGCTGCACCTATAAATGAAAATATTTAGTTAAAATAAAACTGTGTAAGCAGCAAACAAAAACTGACTACATGGCTTTGAAAAGCTCTGGTACATTTCCTACAACCCAGGGAATGCTTGGCTTGCTTTTGAGGTATCCAAATGTTTACTCAAAAACAGTAATGTTGTTTAAATATTTCTAAAAACATCTTAATGACTTCACTACTTACCCTTTTCACATTTTCAGTGAAACACAGACTTGTTGGCCATGACAGCTGATGCCACAGGTTTAAAAAAGCAAAGACTCCAATTAAAAAAAAAACCATTATATGAAAATGCTGATTCTTTTAGTCTTTTGTAATTAAAAAAACCAACAAACCAAACAGTAACTGGTCAGACAGGTGCCTTATGTGCTTGCTTTCACTATTTGCCAACCAGTCCAGACACTGGGCAGAGCTCTTCCCCACCAGATGATGTAGGGAATGCTGTAACTCCTCTAGCTTCAGCAGTTCCTGCAGTGTGATGGTGTTCTGCCCATGGACACTGACAGCACTCTGTGACTCCCCTGCATTGCCACTGAAGTTGACATGCAAACAAAAACTCCACCTAAGAGTTAATGATGAGAGGAAATAATCTAATCTGACAACTTCAAGCTCAACCAAAAAGAAGCCCATATTAGGAGTGAAATGTAGCAAGAAAATGCATCTTAACTATTCACTGCACCAAGCCAAGAACAAGAGTGGCATCTCTTTCAAGTGGTACAGACTAATAATTAAAAATTGCCAGTACCACCACAGAAAAAAAGGGTCAGCTACTACATAAATACCAACTTCCAGAGAGCCATTTACCACAGAAGACAAATTTTGTGGCTAACACATAAAAGACATTGATTTTATTAATGTTAAGTAACTAAGACCTTGTACTTGGACAGCTTTTATCCACCTGTAAGAAACAATTCATCATACACTGGTCCTGCTTTCCTCAAGACAGATTTTAACCAAATTTGGCAATCTATCTAAACACCACTTCTGGGTCTGGAATCCTCAATCCTTTAGTTACACAGAAATTGTGTTTTGAATTCAATACCACAACTGACCTTCAGGTTTGTTTGCAACAGGACAGAAGTTTAATCTTTTTGTAACCTGACAAAACTTACAAACTTCAGCATGTGTGAAGCTATTAAAATAACAATTATTATATAGTGCTTGGATATTGTGGGAAAAAAAATGAATTATTATTAAAACCTCAGGATTCTGCAAGCTCAGACATCAGTTAAGTCCAGGCACAGAAACCTTCTCTTCCCTTAAGAATTCCTACAAACAACCTGACATACAAACCCTGACTTAAAAATTCTCCAGCAGACACAAATTCAGGGCAGCCTTTCAGACTGATCACCTTGGATGGGTTAAATTGTGCCCTCAGCCTCTGGAGATTCAGTTCTCTTTCCTACTCACTTCAGAACTCCCTCCTACCTCCCAAATAAGACATGAGGTCGATGTCCTCTTTTGAGGCCTCCATTATAACATAAAGCATATGTTGATGATTACATGTAATAGTAGCAGGACTACAGAAGGTAAAACAGATGGAAAATCAAAATTAAGAGCCCCATGCAAAAAATAAAAAAATTTTTTAAAAGGAAAAAAAGGAAGTGGAGGAGGGAATTTAAAAAAAAAAAGTTATTTTCATAAATCTAAACAATGTTAAGCCACAGTAAACCTTCTGACATCTTTATTAGTATGCTATGTGATTAAAACATAATATCCTGTAAATAAGGCTCAGACATGCAACAAGAAAACAGTAATACCTTACCCAGGAAACCATTTAGCATGTTGATCCCATGGGTCTTCATTTTCCTTCCATTCTTCCAATGCTCCACCACAGTGGAAACATACAACGTGATCACCATTACCTGGGGGAAACACATAACAATAGTTACATACTTCTAGTGGGCACAACAATAATGCAATTTTTAGTTGAAAAGAAAAATATTTATTTTATTGATTAACAATTGCAGAAGAATTCAATTTTAAAGGATATAAAGCAAATGTACAGAAGACCTGAGCTTAACCAAACAAAACAGCAAAATAAGAGTTAATGAAATATTCCTCAATTTCTCTTTCACAAGTGATTATACAGATAAAAAGCAAAAACTGTAAATAATCTACTATCAAACAGCTCAATCCACTGCCCTATTACACCATAGCATTAGAGATGATTATGTGACTTTTTGCCCTGCATTTCCCCATGAAGGTTAATGGGCTGCACCCAGCAGTAGCACAACTGACTGAGGAGCTGGGAGGAGAAGTGGTGTTCTCTCTGTCCTAGCACTGTGCCAGAAGCTGCTCAGCCACTGTGTGTATTGAAATGAGAGGAGCTTTGGAGATACTGTTCCTACAGTGCTCAGGCCACAGGAATCAGACTCTGCACAGAAGCCACTGAGCAGCCATGGGGTCTGATAAGCTGGTGCCTACTGAGTGCACCTCCTCCATAGAGATCTCACTGGGCTGTGAGAAGCCAGGTACCTTTGGGAATCCAGGAAGAAATCAATAAACCAGCTCTACTGGGTACAAATAGAGCCCATATACCACTCATACAAGAATATATCAAAAGTGAAACAAATGGAGTCTGATTAAAAAGTTTTCCCAAGAGATGCTAAGAAGCCAGTTGAGAAGCAATGATCCAGACAATCCCCTTTTCTTTGTGACCTAGTAACAGCAACACTGTGCACTTGTGCAGCATCTCTCAGTGAAGAATTCCAAAGAGCTTTAATAGCACTGTGCAATTCCATCTCATTGGGAAACCTATGCACAAAAACATGGGAGTCTTGCCCAAGTCAAACACCACACGTGTAAGAACAAAAGCTCTTCCAGTGGAGTCACTGTCTAGATAAAGCCCTGAGGGCAGGGAGCTGCAGCATTTGCTAGCTTCAGGTGTCTGAAGGAACTCCAGAATGCTGACATGTTACCTAAATACAATGGTACATGACCTGGACTGTCTGGTTTAAAGGCTTCTGTACAGGCTGGCTACAAGCTCACTCCTTAGACCTAAGGTCTAAGAGCTGGAGGACAGCACTTCATTTAAAAAAACAAAACCAAAGAAAGAAAAAATATTAACTTCAATAACTGTCATTGGAAAAGATGTATTATGAGAGTTTTAGCAGGCAAGAAAAACACACTGATGCTTTACTGCTACAAATCAATTTCTGACCAAGTTTTATACTTGATATATATCATTTTATACAAGAACTATGAAAAGCTGTCTACAGAATAAATACATTCTGGCAAACCATTTCATATTAGAATTAAAAAACGCTGATTTTTCATAACAAGACAGATGAAATTTCTTTGTAGAAGACATTGGCCATTATAACATCTGCCTTACCTATGCTATAGAACCCAGCTTCAGCAAGTTGCTCCTTGTCAACAGGATACATCCAAGTTAAGAATGTCTGTAAACGTTTTCCATATTTTGCCATAGATGGATTCCTTGGCTGCTGGGTATTGTTCAGGCCACTTCTCACCAGGTCAGCAGAAATAGATTCACTTGGAACATTCCCAACATCCCTGCCCAGGACAAAGGGGCAAATGGGAAAATGCCTCTTGTGTTCTGACCAAGCTCTGTCACTGGGTTCCCACTGTTTCAGTTTTCCACCACAACAAAAACATGCCACTTGATCACAAACACCAGTGTAATAGAATCCAGCATTAGCCAGTTCCTTCGGTGTCAACGGGCTAGTGAGGGGCCAGTTGTGAAAAGACCTTAATCTTGTCTCTTCACTGCACATTGCAGGGGTTTTAGGGTACAAACTATCTGACATATCCACAACCTGCCTAGTCCTCAGAAGGTAATCTGCCTCCAGATCAGATGGGTCCTCCAAAGTGCCTGTGAGAGTTGAATCACTGGAACCATTTTCAGTCCTGTGCTGGGCAACATTATTTTCCAGAGAAGCAGACTCAGTAATGAATTTGCAGTCTGGGGAAAGCCTTTTGTGTCTCTCAAATGCAGAATCCCCAGGTGTCCATCCTTCAACAGTTGTATGGCAACTGCAGCACTTCACTTTGTCACCTTCCCCAGTGTAAACAAAGCCAGCTCGTGCTAGTGCTGTTGCTGAAACTGGACAGTCCAGGGGAAACTCAGCAAAAGTGCCTAGTCTGGAGTGTTCCTGCACCCATTCCTGGTCAGTGGCTGGAGAGGCTCCTGAGGTATCTGGGCCATTACACGTCATCTCTTCATAAGCAGGGCTCTCCTTTCAGATTTCCTAAACAAAGAAGAAATGCTTTAATTTCACAGACAGAAGTTTAGATCATACCCATATGGAAACTGTAAACTAAACTACCCATCCTTTATGTACTAAAATAATGCTTCTTCCCTCCCATCTCACCCTTCCCTACTTCCTCTGCCAGGCAGAGGCAAACACCAGAAAATTAAAATTCCATAACGACAGGCAGAAAGATTGGCAATTGTCAAAAAGAAATGTGTATATGGAAGAACATGCATTTATTTGAACAATCATCCTCCTCTGTTTTCTATAGGAATCCTGAAATGTATCTCTTCCCAGGCCTCACTTTTATGAGGTAGGCCATCAGGCAAAATGCAGCTTCCCCAACACCTGCATTAGTATTGATTCTCCTTAGCTCAATGCAGATGTTGCCATTATAATAGCTGATTATATAATACCAGATTTAGCTTCCACAGGAAGGACAAAGCCTTTTGTAAAAGTTCAGAGTGGGGAGGAGAAAATGTGAATGGCTATGCACTGCAGGATCACTGCATTCTTTGCCAAGATGACAAAGATAATTGACCTATGAACAGGTTGAGGGAACATAAGGTTAGAAGCCCAGCATGCTTGCTGCAGGTAATCATGCATAGAAGGCTGCTTCTGAGCACCAGCTTTAATTCCTCTTGTAAGTCAGTTTGTGACTAATGTAATAACACCAGCAATTGTACTGTGCTCTTCTGGTTTATCTTAGCATATTCAAAAATAGCCTCTGAATAAGCTACATTGACTGACCTACTAATCTGACCTATATGCTTGTTTTGATTTTGAAGGGCAACAAAACCCCACAACCCAGTAATTCCATGTGGTAACATGAAAGCTGTCACAATGTATGCTTAAAATATATATATATATAAAGCATTTTTTATAACTAATGTTTAAAAGTTCATGTTTATTTCCTTATAAAAATCTTATTTTAAATCCTATAGGACTGTTTCTGTGAAGTTTTCAAGTGACCTTAGGGGTCTATCATCATTATTACTAAACTGCCTTCATAAAATTGTGTTACTCAAATACTGTTAGCAGCATACTAGTATTTTTACCTGCATGCTTAAGACTTACTACACAGCAGCAGAGCCTGCCTCACATCTTTCAAAGACTCCTCCTCAAAATGTATGTGGAAAAAAACCAAATGCCTAAGTTTTCAATGTATGAATAGCAGTACAGCTTCGTTTCTATTTTACATTTATAGAAATTAAAGAAACAATGAAAAAAAACCCCAAACTTCTTCCTATTAATTGTTTTTAAATTTTTTTTTCTTTATATTTTCTTTAAAATCAGAATAGACCTTTTACATCCCCTCTTCGATCTGTTGCATAGACAACAACTGTGGCAAACCAGAGCCTATCCACTCAGCCATGCTCTGTAATTTGTCCTCCCTTTCCTTAGTTAAATCAGGGGTTTAAATCAGACCAAGATTCAAGTCTGAAAGATCTCAGGAATTTACTGGAGACAGAAAGATGACCCTTGATTTGTGCTTTTTTTGTGCATGTATATATATATCACTTCATACTAACATGAATGCACTGCTTACAGCAAGTCATTATTTTTCACAAACTAAAGAAGATATTTTACCAAAGCAACCTGATTCTCCAGTGCCCTCTGACAGGGAGGATGCTACTTACAGTGCATGAGCAAGCCTAGGTCTTGCAGTACTTTTCTGGACTCTTTCACTAAACTCTCCCCCTACAATATCAGAAAATTTAAAAAACTTCATAACTTTTTTTTTTTGTAGTTTTTGTGGGTTTTTTTGTTTTTGTTTTGGTTTGGGTTTTTGTTTGTTTGGGGTTTTTTTTAAGCAAATAAACTGAAAATGATCAATATTTTTATTTCATGCAAAGGGCAAACATCTACTTTTTAGTTTAATTCCATTCCAAAAAATCCCAGTTCTTATAAAGCAGGCTTCATTTTCAGAGTGCCTACTATAAACATACAATGTTGAATTGTGCATTTTCTCTTCTTCCCCCCAAATAACTTGCCACCTTTCAAAATGCAGGCTGCAGAACTCAAAATATCACATAGATGGTATGTCTCATATATGACAGGCATAAATAAAGGCATGCATTTTAAATTATTACTTAAATGAGTTTGTTCTAGTTTTACTCCACATACTTTGTTGATCCTCTTGGCATTTGCTGGCAAGATGTGTGTGTGATTTAATGACATTAAGGAACTGAGAAGGTAACAGTAGAGCAAAGGCACAGAGGGGAAAAAAAGAGGATCAAAGACTAAACTGAAATATTAGAAATCAGGACAGAGATGACATTCAGTTGACTGAGGTGTTCTTTTTCAGCTTATTGATTACATTCTCATTAATGCTAGGCAAAAATAAACTACCTAAAATTCAGTATCTGTCCCACCCTCAGCTGCAATGGAAATCACAGGATAAAGCCTTTCAGCCAAATCTAACAGCAGTTTCTGAAGCAGAAAAAAATATATCTGTGTACTCCACTGAAAATTCTAACAATCTGGGAAAAATCTGATTGGAAATAAGCATTAGAATAAGACTAAAAAACCCCAAACCTTATGAAGCCCTTTCCTTACAACAGCCCCTCTAAACATAGTTGCTTTACATTTCCATTTCATTTTATCTATGGGGAAAAAAAAGCACTAACAGAGTTATTAAGCACTGAGGCAAACTCCTCCCATGTAAGTACTGCTTTAAAGACAACATTAGTACTACTTGAAATGCAACATCATGGTTCATTATTTGTTTTGAACTGGTAAAAGCCACTGTTCAAAGTGTAACCTTCAAATTAGCTTAGGAACAGTATTTCTACACAGATATTTTAATAATTGCCTTACTCCTGTTAGTCAGAGTAAGGATTTAGAACAACATCCTGCATAACATCACTCAGACAAACATTAACTGCAGAAGAGGAATAGCTGAAGGTCTATTTTTGAATGGTTTACAGCAAGGAAATTAAGTTAATAAAAAGCAGGAAAGATGTGTACACAAGATTTTACTTACAATACATGCCAGCAGCAACCCCAAGTTTGTGCATATGGAAGTTAATAATGCCTTTCTGCATAGATTTAATTAACCACATATGAATTAAAAGTAGGACCATAAATGTTAATCTTCACTTAGGAAATCCAGAAGATTTTTTTTCAGTAACAGTAACTGTTACTGAAGCATTAAGTATCTTCTTATATATGCAGTGAGTAAACAAAGCCTATTTTAGCCTGAAAGACTTCCAGAAGCTGAGCTAAGTTTAATCCTGCTTTTAAACATCAGAAGGTATTTGTCACGAGACACCTCCCACTTTCAAGCTAAAGGATCAACTTATACAGTCTGTTGATTACACTTCAGAAGAAAAATAAAGACAAAAATCCATAGTAAAAAATGTTAAAGTGTTCCAAAGGCAAAATTGGCCACTGTGGTTTTGCAAGCCAAACACATTCAACTGGGCTTTAAAAATATGAACAGATATGATTTTATTCAAATATCTGACATCACTGCATTTCCTAGATCTGAAGGCTTCCAAGGAAAAGTATGGAAGCTGCTCTTTCAAGGATATTTTACTGGACATTATTTCCTTCCTTAATCCTAAACCAGATGGGTGTTATCAGGAGTTATTTTTAATTCTTTCACACAACAGTAACCTCCAAGTCAGAAACCTACTTGCACAGCCCCATGTTCCTGAGCAAAGGCACCTAAACAAGGAGCTTCCACCACCTGATCTGCCTCAGAGCACAAGGTTTGTGATCACTGTTGACTGAATTCTGGAAATGTGAGACTGGTGCAGCAAGGAAACATCAAACAGAACATACTGTACCAATGATGCATATGTCACTTCAGTGAATTTCACTTCATGCCTGCTCAGCTGCAATTAGATCAAGGAAGGTGCATGCTGCTAACAGAAAGCTTGCTTAGAAAGATTAAAACCACAAGAAATATAAGGATTTATTTAAAGTTTTTACAAATCTTAGTATATTTACATGCAATTATCAATAGCCACTTTGTAATCATTTCTGCTTAGTTATATTAGGGGTTTTTTTGATTTATTTTATGAAGAGGGTATATATCTCCACACCACCTTCTGATTTAATGCCAAAGCTGACAAACCCAGCAGCTCAGCTTCAGCTCTCTGATTTTCAAGTAGTTCCTAGTTAGCTTCCCATCAGGCTTTATCATCATCCCAGAAAGCCAGCCAGCAGCTGCAGGATATAGCAGACTATTAGATCCTCCTAATTCCCACCTCTAGTCACAAAGGCTTTCACACTTTCTCCATCTGACAAATACACATAACCAGGGCAATAAAAACATGCTGTTATGACAACGATTTTCACATCCTATTTTTCAACATGAAGAAGTCACATGGGTATGGAATAGAGCAATAAGCAAGAATGGATTTGTGGCAGTGCTCTCAGTAGAGAAGAGTGGGGCAAATTTTCATCTGCCAAGAGCAAAGAAAAAAAACTTGTTTCTATGAACTTGCACAATAAATGTCTTCAGAAGAACTTTATCTGCACATGTAAGAAGGAAGGAATAAGTACCAACCACTGTTAGAAAAAAATTGGCATGCTGTAGTCTGATCCTGCAGAGATGTCCAAAGTCAAACATAAACCACAGTCAATTAAAGCCATTATCAAGTGTATATATCAGGGTTATCTAAGTGACCAAGGAAGGACTAAAGATCTATAGAATAGCATTTTATCTCTACTGCACCTTGAGAAGTGTTCAGTGCAAAGTGTGAAAGAGATGATGGCAATTACAGTTTGCACACAGAAAACCCTGTGTAAAGCAAAGGTTTCATTCTGATAGCTGCTGACACTGAAATGAATTACCTGCAGATGACAGTACCTAAAAATAAGAGGGGGGAACCAACACTAAAATACCCCAGCAAACACAGAAAAAAACAAACAACCCACAAAACAAAAACAGAGGAAAAAAAATCCTACCAAACCCTCTCAAGTATACTGAGAAAGATGGAGAGACTGAAGGTAAAAGGCAACACCAAACACATAAAACTGAAATAACTCTCCTCCCAAGCAAAACACTCAAAAAGGAAGGAGCAATCCTGACAGTCCCAAGCTTCTCTTGCAGTTTCAGTGAGATTAAAGTCTTCTTCATGGCATCAGCAAGAATGCAATGAAATATTTTAATGAAAGGCACTGTACTCCTGTAAATCATGCATAAGTCTGTGGATGATTTAGCTAACTCATTTTTAATTACAGGGTTGCCGGAATTGTACCATTGAAGCTCATTGAGATATAAGTGTTCTTTCAGGTAAATAATAGGGAAAGAATAACTTTTAATTTCTGACTTTATTTCCTCCAACACTTTGGAAAATCAGCCTAGTAATTTTTTCCATCTTGTTTCCATATCACTTATCAAGATCTTAATTATTCTACTGGTCCTGCTCTTATAAAAGGCTTCTTACACAACTCTCTGTGAAAATACACTTCAAATTAAAAACTACAACATTACTTGGGGAGATTCAATTTTAAGAGTCTTCATTTTTATATTATACATTTATATTTCAGATGTACAGTTCAAGTGACATAAAAATACACCTCGTAAAATAATTTTAATGTTTTAACTTTAGAACCTTTAATTCATTAGTTGCTGTATTATTAACAGGAATTTGATTTAACTTCAAGTTCTTCCTGAAAAAATTGAGATTAAACTTCCAGAACTCTTCCCTCTAGTAGAAACCAGCTTGGAAGTTGCATTTAATAAAATCTGAAGCATACTTTCATCCATGGAAGTCTACCAGTATGTATTGAAGGCTATGAAATAAGCAGTTCCTACACTCCTAAAAGTGGAAGTAACAACTTGCTTTTGCCAATTATGAAGCAGATGAGCTAAATAATGTTTAAATCTATTATTATAAAATGAATCACTATAGAAATGCAACCCTAAAGGTTCAGTTACTGCTCTTCCTGTTAAGAAAAAAAACCAAACAGCTATCCAGTCAATGGGGGCACATTAAGTAAAATAGCCAATAATAAAAAATGCTTAGTGAGCCCTGCAGAGCCCTGGGATGCATCTCTTTTCCTGAGGTAGGAGCTGCACTCCAGCTTTTAGTGTTACATCTTCTACAAATCACTGAAGCTTGTAACTGGAGAAAAAGATGAAGGAAAAAAAGAGGGCACTTTCATCAAGGGAACATAATGACATGGAACTTTAGCTACAGCAACAGCTGAATCTTCTGCATAAAGACAAGTTGTTAAACCACACAAGTGTGAAGAGCCTGGCACCTCCTGCCTCACCCACTGGTGAGGGTGTTCACTTCCACCCAGCTAATCCCTGACCACTGCTTCCTGCTGTCCTGGCACCCACTCAGCTGCAGCCTCATGCCTTCCAGCATCACCAGCAGAAACACTCTGCCATTAAAGAAGGAGGTGAATTTGTACACATATTTTTACATATATTTATAGATGCACAGATATGTGTGCATAATAGCACACATCATCTTAGAAACTCTCACATCTCTCTTCAATCTCTTAAGCTTGTCAGGAAATTGGGATGACTTGGGGATTAATTCTAATAATAATATTGGACCAAAAGGGAAATATGAAAGCTGCACCTGCTGCAAACTCTCTGCTTACCTTTCTATTTAAGAACAGACTCTCTGAAAGATGAAAGGGGGAAGACAATGAACTGTGAGATACACACAGCTCCATTTCCCATGACAGAGTGCCAAGTGCTTTTGGTCTCACCACGCTTTGCCCTTCACACACAGCTACTTCTTTTTCATATTCAAAAACCCCACTATTTCTGGAGCCTGACTTTCCACTGTCACATTCAGAATGCCTTGAACTCCACAAGGCAGAGCACATGCTATGAAAAACAAAAAGCAAAGGTCTGTAACAGTTAACTCCTGAAGCAAAAAAGAAAAATGCAAAAGGTACTTACGATTGTTTTCCCCTAAAAATCAATATCCAATCAGACCAAGCTGAGTAATGGATTAATCAAAGCAGCTCCCATTTTCATCTCGATTTTCCACCAGTCTTTAGAACAAGTTCCAGTATTTACATTCCTGTGGGCAGAAAAAAACAAAGGTTAAAATTTTTCCTTTTCACATAACCTTCAGCATAGTTTACGAAGGCACAACTCCAAAACTATGATTAAAAAAACTACAGATAACATTTTAAAATTCTATTCTTTGGCCAAGAAATTCAAATTAAAATCTATTCTAAAGTTGAAAGAGTCCGAGGTCAGGGAAAGTTTGACATTTAGATGTTTTACTGAAACTAACAAGGGACATAACATTGGGGAAGCTCCAGAAGATCCAATGAGGGCAAAACAAAAACCTAGAAATAAAAACTAGAAGCCAGGAGAAAGGAGAAACACAGTAACAGGAGACAGAATGAGATCAAGTAACCCAACCTTCTCTCTCCTAGGTGATTCTTCATCTAATTAGAAACTGGTCTTTCTGAAACTCTTCAGCTCCCTGCAGCTGCCTCACTGACCCTGGAAGGACAGCAACAGGCTCAGGAGCACTGTCACAGGTACACACAGGGGTTTGAAATGAAATCCATCTTCATATTTCAGACATGGAGACACAAACACACCCATTCTCCCTTCCATTAATAAATGCAAGTCTGTCTCCTATCTGTGGGTGCAGTCACCAAACTCCAGGGTGGAACAATCACCCTCTGCAGAATTCTTTCACTTTTGCTGCAGGTTGCAAAGGTCAGAGGAGCTGCAGAACAATTATTAACTTGTTCCTTTGCTCTTCTTGGACAATGTGTAGGTGGCAAGGAAATGAGTAGTTGGGTGTTCTTTACAGGCTCACAAAGCAAACTGCAAAGCAATCAAGTAGATAGCAAGGTGAAGCAATCAGGAAAATGAAAATTATCCAAATAAAAACTCAATCACCAAATCCAACACGTGAAACTTGGCTTTCTTAGAGGAAATACTTCACTATAGTCTTTTCTGTTACATGGTGATTTATTTCATGGCAAATAAAGAGTAGATTAAGCTAATGTACATGCTAGTTATCTTTACTCAAGTATTTGATTAATGAATATTTTACAGTGTTTTCTTTTCCCTGGGGTTGGTAATTTCTTCTTCTAAAACGAGCCATTGTAAGATCTTACAGTTTCTACTTATTCATAAAAGAAAAAAAATATTTCCAGATAGCTACACAAAGTTCTGAAATCTCAACATAACATTGCAGCAGTGAAGGGAAAATGAAAGAAGTTCTAACAAGATACCTATTAGAAGCTTCAAGAACAAATGTACTCTTCTAACAGATGCAGATGAATAACAGTTAAAAAGGAGATAAAACAACACAATTTTAATAGCTCCTACACCCATTTATCGGGCTTTTATGAGGAAGACAGGAGCATTAGAGAGACAGAACTACACTGAAGGTTAGAGAACTGTATGAGGCTGAGTACACAGCCAGCCTGCGAGAGATGCTTCAGGAGAAGTTTGAATAGTGCTGAGAAAAATGGGATCCAAGTGAACTTCTTCCTGCAGAACGCTCAATAACTACTAAATTCTTACCATAGAAAACTTGAATAAAACACCAGTTTTTTATATTACCAAGGAGTAAGTACATTGTAGAGCGATGAGTATTAAAAGAAAAAATAAAAATAGCGGTTGAGGGAGATAATATACCAACGGGTCAAAAGAATCCCAGCCAGCCACCGAAGCGCTGTTCGCGTTGCGAATTTTTCCTTTCGTTCTGCGAAGAGAAGGCGTCACTGACCTCTGCAGAGCTGGGAAAGCCGCTGGAAGGCGGCAGAGGAGGCAGGAGCCGCAGCCCCGCCCGCCGGGGGTCTCAGGGGGTCCCGGGCCCGGCCCGGCCGCGCCGGCAGCTGGCGGCGGAGAGCGCGCCCCGTTGCCATGGCAACGCCTGCCCCGGATGGCGACCGCCCCGGCACCGCCGCCCGGGAGACCGGGGGCAGCGGCCGCGCTAACCAGCCCTCGGGACCCCCGGCACCGCCCGCGGGAGGGGCGGGAGGGCCCCTGGCAGTGCGGAGAGACCGAGCCCCCTACCCGC
>JANHGL010023585.1:0-24145 GCA_024611195.1 Ceyx melanurus | reverse complement strand
CCGGCCGACCTGCCCCTCCCCGGCCGCGGTCAGGGCCGATTTGCCCCAGACACTGCCATGGAGCCCTGCCCACCCGCTGTGTTAGGACTGACCCACCTGTCTTTAATGGCAGCGATAGGCGTGAAAAGGTTTAGTGTTATGGTGGGCTGGACAAGTGTTACGCAGCGTTAGGATCCAGTGCCTTTATAATCGTGTAACATCACTCACGGGGGAAGAGAGGGATCGCTCGTCTGGTTGCAGCTTTGCCGAGATGATTAAAGAGGGGCCGTCGTCTGCCGGGAACAAGGTTTTGGACAAGTACAGAAACTACACAATTCAGATTGCTCATGCAACCTTAATTTAACCCCCTTGTACATATGGCATGTGATACAGCCTCAAATGACTCAATCCTGCTATTTTTCCTCGAGAAGCACTTCCCACCATGTGTAGGGCAAATGGCATTCCCTGAGCGCTGAGCTGTTTAATAGCTTCATCCTCTTTATACAACATATGTCCCCATCATGTCCTGATGGTTTATTTGGAGCTGCTCTTGTCCTTGGGCTTTGTCTGAAGTAGAAATGAGTTTCATTCCCTCATGGGGCTGCATTACCAGCGCAGCAGTGGAGGGAGGAGGGCTGGGGATGGCACTGCCATCTCACCTTTTCATGTTTAATTAAAAATTAAAAAGCAATCACCCTTTTCCTTTTTAGGCTTAAAAAATGCATCCTAATTTAGGGGACCCGAGTAAGAATCTTTGCTCGCTTGCAGCTGGAAATTTTGCTCAGGAGGTTGTTTTTGAGGTGGTTTTGCCACTTCTGCTGAAAGGCTTGAAAATGCCTGTACCTTACCTACAGCAAGGCATCTGTGCATTAATCTTGCTGATGTGGACAAGAGCACAAAGCCAGAATCTGATAATAAATATCAAATCCATTGCATTGCTTGATAAAAAAGATCTACATACTGGCTGAAAGAGCAAACATCCTTACACATTTTCAAGAGGAATCTCCTGGGTTTAGTTACATAGTTCTTCAGCATCATCACACATATCCTTGACAGCCTTACTCAAAACCTGTAGCAAAGACAAAGTTAGGAATGACACCTCACTTTTGAAAAAGAGAAGAGTAACATGATGCAAAAGTAGGTCCACTTAAGGCTATTGAAACACCAAAAAAAAAAAAAAGAAAAAAAAAATAACAAAAGGAAATCTTTAGTACTGCCATTCACTTAAAATAGAAATATCCAACACCTTTCCACCAGATAAAGTGATAACAAACTGCTCAGTGAAACTACCACTTCTTAATTCTCATGAAAGTTGCTTTGAAACACTTTTGCTTCCACGGCTGTTTTACATTGATTTATGTACTTTTGAGTACTCCCAGGTCTACTGGTTTGTTTGAATAACCAGACTGCAGATTTGTTTAGTATTTCTAATTGCTGTTGCAGGTGGGGAACAGGCAAAGACACTGAATGTTTGAGAAAAAGGGATGTTTTGATGATGAGACAGACAACACATGTAAGGTAAATCAATAAATCTTTACTTTTCTGTTTGCAAAGAATGTCTTTGATATCTTGGAAGATGGTGGGGTTTGGAAAAAAAAAAAAAAAGGTAAATAAAAGAAATGGGAAGAGAAGGCAACAGAAGAGAGAAAAGAAATGGAAAAACCAGACCACTCTGGGGTCACACTTAAGTGGGAAGACTGTACTGTTGGAAGAGTTCCTGCTGTATCTCTAAGCATCAAGAGGTAAAAAATTTTCTCAGGAGGAAGAGGAATAGAAATCTTTGTTACTGGAACACATAGTAAATGTATAAATTAGCTAAAAAAAAAAAGAATTAATTCCTTACTTTCATATATATGAACTATCACACCTATGTCATGCAATCAATTAGAATGCCTAAATCAAACTAGGACAATGACCAGGAAAATAAATATTGCTTACTTTGTGCTATAGCTTTGATATATATATATATATCTTGCAACTCTTTTCCTATTTTTAATTCCCCTGTTGCTCATCTACTTTAACAAAAACAGTATGATTTTGCATTCACAGCATAAAGCAATTAAAACATATATGCATCCTTAACTTCTTACATTCTCGTTCACACAAAACATCCCAAAGGATCCAAAAGACAAACCCCACATGAAAGGAATATTACAGTTGAAAAATCAAGTGTTGACACTCTGGGATAATGCAAAGGTAAGATTTTTCAGACCAACTTGTTTTGACTTGTAGATGGTATGACTTCCAATTTAGCCTTTAATTATGTGATGATACTGTTTTGCTCAGAGGACCCCTGCTTTGTACAGTGCATGGGACAGACACTATTCACTGCTCATGCAGCCTTTCAGCTTATTTTCAACCTCTTTGTTCAACATATGGCCTCAGGCTTTGTTTAAAACTTATTAAATACTGCTTGTAGTGTAGAATTATTAACATCACAGCAAGCTTTTCCACAGCATTCCTTGTTACAGAACCTTGAGCACATGATAAATGCTTACAAATTACTTCCACGAGGTGTATCTGGTATCACCATTTTACTGATCTGGATACGAGACACAGAGAGATTAAGGTTAAATGCATCCATTAATTTTGGTTGCCAGCCTTGAGATGACTGGGGTTTGCCTTGGTGAGGTAGTTAGCATTATGCAGCACTTTGTATGTTCAAAGCACAGCTCCCTTTGGCTTCAGATGCAGCTATGAATGCTAACTACTTCTACAAATCAGACCCCAGGCTCTCAAACACAACACCAAGCATTATAAGAGCACTTGGTGGCCACCTGTAGTTCAAGTAATCTGCCTGACATCATACAGGAGTTCTCTGGTACAGAGTACTAGACACAGCTAGCAGACACAGAATCAATCATTTTCAGAGTTGTATTCACTGCAGCAGTCCTCATCCTCTGCCTGCTTTGACCTTGTCCCACTTTATTTTTTCCTCCTCTCCTACAACTAGTCTCAGCTCCAGGATCTTTGTCCAAACCTTTTTCCTACAGTCCAGTCTAGGTCTAGCTTTTGCTCAGACTGAATCCCACAGCTCTCTGTTTCTGTGCTCACACAACCTGAGGTTACCCAGAGATCTGTAGACTTCTGTGGGAATAACAAAACCCACACAGTTTAAAACCAAAATCCTCCAAAGGAACAGATGCACTATGATTTCCCACTTTTGCAGTGGTAGGATTTTGTTTCTAACACAAGCAAAATGTCTTTCCCTTATTCTTAGAAACATCTGAATATTTTCTTTGGAAATTCTCTAAATAAACTCTTGTTAAGCAAAACACCCCAGCTGGGATATTTCGGAATAGGCAGTTTCCAAAGGTATAAATAACTAGAAAGGGATAAGATACAGCTTTGGCCCCAATTTTCATAAGATAATAAGAATAGAGGAAACTTAGCTGCAAGGCTTCACTGAATAAAGGTCCATTGGTATAACAGAATAACATGTCAACTGAGAAGCACCCATGAAAAATCATAGCTTTAGATTCCTCCATCACTCTCTGTGATTCAGAAAGGATTCAGAGCATAACAGAGTAATTGATGGCTACTGTACAGGCTTTACTTTATACAGCAACAGATGATAATTTGATGGAGATCAAATAAGGGTGCACCATACCCTTTCATTTCATGCATATAGAATGCTTGCAAGTCTCATCTGCCTTGAGTGATCTGGAATTGCAGCCCTGTGCTGGATGGTTCTGTTCATTTCTGTCCTTTATGGAAGGCTCAGGAATATATTATTGGGAAAAAAATATGACAGTAAATATCTGAAGACATGGAAATGAACTTGTATGCCAGATGGATACAACTTCTGACACTCTGATGGAGTAGGTTCACTTCAGAAGAGGTATTTATAATTTGTAATTGAAATGGTACTTGGAATTACATGAGCATGTTCTGTCAACATCACTTGGAGAGTGATAGATTTACGAAAAGAACTGAATTTTAGCCCTTTGGCATTGCTGGCTATCTCCAGCAAAGTGCTACTCACAGGGCCATCCCTACTCCTCATACCACTTTTTTATTTGTTAATTTTCTCAGAAAATGCATAACAAGAGAATTCAACCAGGACACTTTCCTTTTTAATCAGCATGCACATCATTCAGAAGAGGCAATTGAAACTAGAGGTACAAGAGGTGTTCTATAATGTATAGTCTTGATGATCTATCCTCTCACAAATATCCAAACTGAGTTCCCTTTGACTTTGTGTCATCTTTGTATTGATTTTCCAATAGCACTCTAATCCCTGTATTTGTCTGCAGAAACGACTAATAGAAAGGCAGAAGTTTCAATGTGAAAACATGAGTTTTCACATAGCAGACCCATTAAAAGCTGCATTTGTTTAGACACTTAACAGAGTAACACTGTAAGATGCTCTGGACAGATTGAGACATGCAAAGATGGAGACAGTCCCATGGGAAAAATACAGTACTGGTGCTAATTAGGCACTAATTAGATATTTAGACACTTGGAAACCAAGGAAATGCAAAAATACGTTAGAAACATGCAACTACTTCCAAAATACCTGGTGCATCCATGCAACCCTGTGCAGAACTCTGCCACTAATACTGGGGGGGGTGCAGCAGAGCCAGGTTAGTGCAGGGCTCTGAGCAGGATCAGCCAGGGCAGGCAAAGAGCCATCCTGGAACTGGTTTACCTCAGCCAGTCCCAAAGACATTTTGCAGCTCCCCACAGTGCACCACATACTGTAGCATAGGGAAAAACTTCAGGAGGAAGCACCAAGAGGGGAATTAGTGTTGCAGATGGGAATGCTATGGGAGGATGAAACAGCCATCTAGTCGAGACTGTCAGAAACCTCATTCCACATCTCTGAAACCACTCTTAAAATTACTATTCTAACTCATAATATTCTACTAATAGTAACACGACCACTGTTATCTTATAAAATAAGGCAGACCTATAAACAAGGTTCTCTCTTTCCCACAGGTAAAGTCAACAACCAGTAGGAGAAGACTCTCCAGTTCATTTGGGTTTTGGTTTTAGGGCTCTGGGAGGTGGACAGAGGTGAGGGAGAAGGAAGGTGAAAAGCCAAAGAGATAAGTGGGAAGCAATTTCATATGAAGCACTGGAAAAGAATGGTGCACCAAAGATGAAGACAGAGAAGATCCTTCATCTTGTGTGGCCAGCAAGGTAGAGAGGTGATTTATACTTACAGGGGGAAAGAGGATAATTCCTTCCTAGTGGGGTGGGGAAAACAGCACCTGATGTGGTATGTTTACGGCTCAGCAGTTTCAGACTCCATGTGGAATTGTCAAAAGCTCTGTACTACCTGGGGTCTAAATCTCTCCCTGTGCATTTTTCAGCTCATCCCAGACCTTACAGATGAAAAAATTCAGAAACTGAAAGATACTTCACTGAATTATTCATAGACAGATTGCATGCAATCAAAGTATTTCAGGAAAAAAAACAACCAACAAAAACCAAACTAGACCTGTTTGTTCAAAAAGCCAGCAAATGTCAAGCTCTTTAGCATGGATCCCTCACTTGGTAAAGTGGTATTTGTCTAAAATATGATGAGTTGTCTAACTGTGTATTATCTGCCCAGGGATGCCATATGCATATGTTTTAGAATTCTGGAAAAAGCAATATACAAAAAGGGACCTACCCACATTATAAAGTTTACTTTAAAGGTCTGTGAATAGGGTGTCACTTCATCTTCTAACTTCCCAGAGGATTGGTGGCCTCACAGTGCAAGTGCTCCATGAAGCTGCCTTTGCCCCTTCTTTGGCTATCAATGCCCTGCTGCTTCCAACACCAAAGCATTATTACACTAGATTTCAGATTATAATAACTTTGCTTGTCAAAATTTAAAACCAACAGGCCAACAGAGTACTAAACAAATGGCTAGATCAACATCTGATATTTCTCCCCTCATGCAAAGGACTGGAAAAGAGTGATGCATCAAAGGTGAAGACACTATCCTGTATACAAGTATGCATGCAACACATGTATGAGGTAGGTGTAGGTGTAACATGCTGACTTACACTAGTCCAGGCAGCTTATTGCAACAGCTCAGAGATCTATTTCTAACTTAGTTTGACTAATTGCCCAGACAGTTACATATATAACTTTGGTTTCCCATCATTTCCTTGACACATGCACAATATTACCTTGAAAGTTTTTAATTTGTACACAAAATTTCATTTTGACTCTATACAGACAGATTATTACTCAGTCTTGCTGGAATCATTGTGGGGAATAGAGAACCTTTTAATTATTTAAGAATCTCATTTAAATAATTCGTTCTTGTTAATCTTGCAGTTTCAAGGTGCTGTTAAAATGTGAAATAAACAAAGCAGCAAGTAAATCTGCATATCATAAACTATTTCCTCCCACTTTTAAGTTAGATTCTTTGGCAACAGAATTTCTAGAATGCTGTATTTCTTTTAAACCTATACAAAATAAATTTGGAAGATAATGCCTATGAAAAAGTCTATTGAGAAAGTAGACTGTATAAGCCAATTATTTAAGACCTGTGAAGTAGAGCAATAACATATATAAATGAATATAAAAAGATGCAATGCAATTAACATAGTCATGAATGCTTACATAAAAATAGCAGCCAAGCATTTGCAAGAGGAGAAAGAATGTCATTCATTTATAATGAACAAAGACAAATAAACCAAAAGCTCCTTGCTCAATTTATTGAGTTTTGCTCAACATCAAGGCTTCCTCTGGACCAATTTGATTTTTCTGCAGTCTTTGTCTGGAGCCACATGACTGGAGCAAAACTACGAATTGCTTTAAGCACTCCCAGATGCTGGAGTTGTCAGTCTTAGATCATACTATTTCCAGTTCTTGTGGAAAAAGAAAGCATATATTCTCATTATACTGGGCCTTCAACTGAGCAATCTCCTGATGGAGAGACTCGAGTTGAAAAACCAGAGCAACATCTATGATGAACTGGTCTGATCTCTGTCACTCGAGCATAAAAAATGACTCTGTTGTTGCTACTGCTATTATTTCGTCTCTGCTATATTTTATTTCCCTGCCCCTTGCTGCAGCAACCTTTTTCAGCTGTTTCATCAGGACTGTGTATGTGCTGCTGGTTGAACTTAGCCAGACTTTAACATCACACCTTGTAAAGGCAGCTCCTACTGCCCTTATGGGAGGCTCTTTCAAAAGTTGTCACCTTTTTTTCCCTTTCTTTTTATCTTAAATCAACACAAGCAGTCTCAACCATATGTCATTTGAATGTAAGAGAACAGTACATTGTGTTTTTTGAAGGTCTGCTGAAAGTGCTGATGCCTTTTCATATTCAAACTGCATAGAGAAAAAAAAAACAACAAAAAAAGCGTGTTTGCAACTTGATGAAAAATGTTTGTTAATTTACTGTAAAAGAAAAGTCATATTGCCTTTTCCCCAGCCTTCTCTTTTTATTTGATAATCACATTCATCCATGGACAGAAGATATTCCAGGTGAGGTTGGCCAAGGCTCTGAGCAGCCTGGGCTAGTTGAGGGTGTCCCTGCTCCCTGCAGGGGGGCTGCACTAGATGCCCTTTGGAGCTCCCTTCCAGCCATAAACATTCTCTGATTCTATGACTGTTGCAAGGAGCGTGTATGACAGTCCCTTCTTACATCCTCAGATGAATTACAGACCTCTCACATTTATAAAGTCTTATATTGGCTGAAGGACAGTAGATGACAGATGTGCATCTGAGTAGGAAATCTCACCCTGAATTGCACAATGGAAGCATCAAAATACATACAGAGGTCACATGATAAATAAATCACTCTTTCCTTGAGGACAGATAACAAGAGAATAGTGGCAGGACAATGCTATTGCTCCAAAATCTGCAGGTTGCCCTAGCTGCATCCACACTCTTCTGGACCACAGCCTATATTACTTGCACCAAACACAGTGTGATGGATAATTACTCCTCCTGCAATCATCTGCATCTGACCCCAGGTCAGGAAAAAAATAATATAGCAAATGTATGAAATGCAAGAGCTATGGAAGAAATTACAATATGGGTTCAAAAGTGGGATTCTCTTACTGAATTCAGAGTTTTGATTGACTAGATCATCTCTTCAAGGATGGATTTTCACCACAAGAGGATACTTGAACAGTTACATTGATTGTTATTTGCTTGAATGTTAAGTCATAAATAGACCATAGAGTTATGGAGCATGGCTTCAGAGGATAAACTGCACTTTTTATCCTCATTCAAGCTGCCTTTCCCAATGACAAGTCTGTCAGCCTTACTCTTGTCAAGACAGAATGCTAACATTTTCTCACTCTCATCACTGCACATATTGCTCACACAAGTGGCCAAAATGCTTCTGTCTTCACAAATGTAGTATGCTTGTTCAAGCCAGGGGGAAAGTAGGTGCAAAACTGATCACTAATGTTTTGAAAATTCTTCTACTTTTAACCAGAAACATAAATGTTAGATGGAAAAAAATCATTATTAGATCAAGCCCTCAGCCAAAGGAGATAGTCTGTTGTAGTGATATTATTTTTGAAAAATAGGGATGTTACAAGTTTGTTTGTTGGTTGACTTGTTTTTAAATTACTGATGCTTTACATCTAAGCTTCAGCAATGTGGAAATGGCCTTTAGAATTACCCCAGACACGATCTCCCATAAGGACAACTAAGTGTGCATTGTATAGGTATACAATGGACTAACTGTTAGACTAATGGGGGGCTGCAGGAGGTTTCTGGGGCCCCTTCATTAAACTAGTGACAAACATTAATCTCTTATTACAGAGGATACATTTTCTCCCATATCCCTTTTGAAACTCACTGGATTTTCTCCTTTTAGAAAAAACTTTTCACTTGTGTTCTCTGAACTCTTAAGGAATATAAGAAGAGAAAAATACTTTTACTACCTATTCATTACCAATTCAATTTTTTAATACTAATAGACAGCTGAGGTACTTGTAACTGCAACTCTTCTTATAGTTGAGACATTTCAACTTCTTTGAGTTTGTGGACATGGAAATCTAAATACATTTTCCGTGTGGTTTGGATGTACAAGTACTACAAGCTGAGATACTTCCCGAGTGTTGAAACAGCAAACTGTAAGTTTTATTATTTATATGTCACCTTTTATGTATCTAAAAACAAGAATACTGAGGATTCAGTGCATAGATTCATAGATTCATAGATATTTGAAAGGGCATACTTTTCCTACAAGTCTATAGCATAAGTGAATCCTGGCTTATGAGCTTTGTAGGCTGCTTTCCCAAGTCTTTCTCTTTTCTCAGGGAACCCATTTGCTGTCAGGGCAGAGCAGCAACTCACCTTAAGAGAGATTTTCTGTATCTCAACCAGGTGGATGGTCCTTCCAGTGGGTTTTATTTGATAAATGAAAGGTGGCAAAAAGCAAATACAAATCGTTCCTCCTCGCTACCTGCAGGCCAAGGATGCCTCTACTTCTCATCCCCTGGCTCGCCTTTTCCATCCAAGAGACAAAACTGGGAGGGGGTGATGGTAGTAATTTTACAGGAGTTGTATGGCTGGGAAAACTCTGGGAAAAAACCAAATCAGTATCATTTCAGAAGAGTTTGGATAACGTTGCTTAATGGTGGGACTTATTAAATGGGGAACGGTGAAGGCACGTGAGCACCCCACGTGCTGTTTTTCTGCATAGATCAAGACTTTTGTAAATTAAAGCAAGGTTAGAAGTTCCCGTGAAACATTTTATAACATTTACATCATTGTCTTATGTTTTGCAAGGGAAATTACTCATAGTGTGATTTCTACTGTGAGCAGAAACGTACTCCCTCCTGCAGCACTGAACTTGCAGAGAGGCAAGGATTATCTGGTGATGGCAAGGTAAGAGTTTGTCCATTGTCTCCTAATTTCAACTCTAACTGTTCTTTCCTAAGTAAATATGAAAACATGTTAATGCTTTAGGGATATCTGCAGTGAGAAACTGAGAGGGGACAATGAACATACCTGTGCACAACTTAGTTCTTTGCTTCAGAGAGGCTGCCAGATGTTTGCACTTTGAGCATGCTTTGTAACATAGTCTCTGAAAGGCAAAAAAAAAAATAAATCACATCCATGTTTTGCCAGTGCATCCAGCTAGAAAGAATTTTTAAAAGTTGCTTCAGGGATGGCAATGCTTCAAAGTAAAGTTTTTGAGAAAGTGAAGATGCAAAAAAAAATAAATATCAGAAGTCGTGAAGTGTGCAGAACATCTGTAACTACAACAAAATGGGGCAAGCTGTCTTCCTGCAAAAAGATATAGTTCAAGCTGAATTAAAGCAAACTATAGGAAACAGATGCTAAAAAGAAAAGGCATGAAAAAAAAAAAAGACAGTAGGGAAATTTCCAAATTCAATCTCCAAGACAATTTTCCGTTGCCACTGTTTTCCAGCAGTCTGCATTTTGGTAATTGTGAAATACAACTTTATCTTTCAAAGAAGATGTTGCCTATCAAATAAGCCTAAACTGCCACTGCACAATTCAGTTTTAAGTTGTGACTACAGTGTGATGCAACACGTTCCTTTTGCACGTAATAGTAGTGTCTATAGGAATTCTGCTGTGTTGATTAGTGTTGTGCTCTAGAAAGGGAGAGGAAACTGCTGTCACTGAAACTGTCAAAAATGCAAATAACTGAGAAGAGGAGAGTGTTTTAAGAAACTGCAAATGCATCATGTTCAGAATATGTGCCATTTTTGCAGAAGCCAGACACACAATCTGACACTGTCCCCAAACATGGGCCCTCTGACTGGCAGGGTGGTAAATGTGCTGCAAAAGCAGCTGTAGAATATGTTCTGAGAAAAAAAAAAAAAAAAAAAGGCCACATAGGGAGACCACCTTGCTGTGCCTTAGCACTGCTTTTTAATTTTCAGTTGAAACCACTCTTTAAAATAATTTGAACTTTGTAGTTGTTATTATGTGGACTTTCCAAGCATATAATTATTACATTCTGTTATTACAGTAGCAGAGTCTGCAGCAGTCCCTCATGCTGACATAATCACTAGTACTTACTAGTGCAATACTTCTCACAGGCAGAACTGATTTGTAAAATCAAATCTTACATCATTTATGGGGTTTGACACCTTGCATAATTAACTAATTTACTATACACTATAGGTTATTGATTCTTCAATGGAAAAAAAAATAAATCCAAACCCAAAAAACCTCTTATACTGAAACTTGCATCCATTATTTTCTTCCAGTGAAACATTCTATTAGCTATAAATGGTCCCTTTTTCTTTTTTACCCACTGTCATTTCCATTAGAGAAATTTTATTACTTAGATAAATGTGTCATGGTCTTGAAGTCTGGTTATCAAGATACTTCTCTTTTTAGATGTGCAGTATTTGTTTCTGAATGCAGTTGAAGTAGCTAGCCCCTGAAACCTGTCTGACAAAAGGAAGCTTTATATCTTCTCATTTCAGCCTTTAAAAATCAATATTCTATTTCCATATGAATGATAACAAGCTTACTGAATAACTACCTTGCATAAAAAGTTTTTCTTCTTAACGTTATTAACAATAGAAGCAAAAAGGGAAGAGAAAAATCTAATAGTCTTTTATGTCATCTATTGATTGTATAATAGTGATGTAGCTGAGCAACTGGATGGATTTTTCTAGCTCAAGTTGCAGGGTTAGTGTTTTGGAAGCAGAGCAGTTTGATACACGATAAACATACAAATATCATGCATTGTGTTTTAATTTCCTCTACAGAAAGATATCTTGTTTATTCTCAAAGTTTATAAATTCTCCCTTTCAAATCATGGTTAGCTGAATATAATCTAGCTGATTATGGATATATCAGTTTACAGAAATAAGTGAAAACCAGCAACAATAACAAAAATAAAAAGGGTCCCTATCTGTGCACTTACTAAGTAAGCTGTGGGTATGATACAAACTAAGATATAGAGAGGACATTTAGCTTTGATCCTGAAAGATGATCTGAAATGGCAAGGAATTACAGAATCAAAGAGGACAGCCAGGGACACTGGAATTAAGAAGGGGGCAGTATGGCAGAAGAGATGTTGTGAATGATGAATTGAACGTGGTTAAAGACTCGAGTCAGCTGGACCAGGCAGCCTGCAGTAAGCATAGCAGGACCAGAAACAAAAAAAGAGTGCAGACTGGAAGCATATAAGTAGATTGGAAAAAAAAAAAATAAAAAAATAAAAAAGCTGCTGTTCTCTTTCCTGCACATTTTCATATGATTTTCTGCACTTAGAAGGTATTTAGTTTTTGCCAGGGAGCACTGCACTTTTCATCGCCATAATTATGAACCACCAAAGTCTAATTGCATTGTGGTTATGATTCAGCAAAGCTCTTGCCTGAGTATGTTCAGGTATAAAGAACTAAATGGATTCCAAAAAACACGTGCACACACTTTGCTGAACAGTTATCCATTTCATTACTTGAAAAACTTTTCTCCTGTAGACTTCAACATAAAAGGCCAAGAGGCTTTAATTAGAGAAGTAGGAAAAGTTTTCATCCCTTTGAATAATCATGAAGGTGGTGTGGCCTGACTCCAGGAATAATCTCAGCCAATTATGGAATCTGAAGGACATAACAGAAAAAGGCTGTGCCATAGCTGTGGTTTCTGCCATTACCTTCAGTAAAAAAAAAACAACAAACCCTGACATAAACTGTATGCAATCAGTACAGCCAAATATCATCCACTTTTTGCTGATGTGGCCAAGATCCTAAACAAGAAAAATACTTTTCCAAAAGGAAAACTTTTTTTTTTCCCCTCATGTAAAACACTTCTCTTTCCAAGTTACTGTGGTGAAGATGGTGAAGTAAAAAAAGTAAAGGAATTTTCTATGCCTATATAGAGGGTAGGAAAGAACAGAACTTATGGCTAAACCAGTCCTCAGAAGCCTGACAACACCTTGCTGGACACAGTTTCAGTTTTCTGCTGTTCTTACTGGTGATGTCTCAGTTACATCTGGATGCAGTTTGAGATCATTATTTTTTTGTCACAATGACAGAGGTCACTAAAAATTGAGGGTTTGTTGTTTGTTTCTCGTGGCCTGTAGCATTTCTGAGGATTGTTATTACCATGTTTCCAAGTCACCTTTTCTCCAAGCTAAACAAACTAAATCCCTATGACTTTTTTCACTGGTCACGTATTTCCTCAAGCTCTGCCCACTGCTGTTGCTGTCCATGCTTCAGTCTCCATTTGCTTTGGTTTTATTCATTTTTTTACAGAGAGATATTCCCCATTTTATTCCTCTTGACCATTCAAGCCATGTTCACATAAATATACAGGTATAATGGTCACTTGCTAATGAGCTCCTTGTTGTGGGCTACACCTGATAACCTTCTCCTGGAGCTGAGCAGGTGCAGTTCTGGAAATCTTTCACTGTGTGGATTATTCCCAAAGGGCAATATGGACATGGCTGCCCCAAGCTTGTCTTCCTCAGTCTTGCACACTTTTCTGCCATTATTCTAGCAGGCTTTGGCACTACAAAATGTTTCCCACATGACACCATGCCATGTGACAATACCATCAGCTTCAGGCTGGAAAACCATCAATATTGTGGGTTGTGATGCAGCCCAGATTGCTTCAGATGCTTTGAAATAGAACAAAAGCTGAAATCCAAACCTCTCCAAAAACCTATCAACAACTATCAGCTTCTAGGGCCTCAGTGAAGCAGATGGGGCCCCAGGGACATGCAGGGCAGAGCACTGTGCAGGACACATGGGCACATTAGGCTCAGAGGGGAGTCTGGCACTGGGAGGACCAACAGAACACATCTTGCACCCCTCAGCCATGTATTGCTTCCTGCCACGATTTATTCAGCAGTACAGACATATCTAAGGAAGCTTGCTCAAAACTAGCTAAGAAAAGTGTAGCTGTAAATAAAATTACACACACACACAATCCTCCAGCTCTTTTAGAGGAAAAGTATGCTACAGTATGCAGTTGGTGGGTGTAGTTTAAACAGAATTGTAATAAATATCCATTTTCTTGACACAAGAATTGACTGACAATAACTTCCTCAGAGCTCTCGGGAGCCACACAGACATGAAAAGATGTTCTGTTTCCACTGATAACTTCTATCAACCTGTTCAGTGCACCGAGATAATCAGACATGCAGGCTCATCTCCATCTCACCCATGGCTAAGTGTCCTACCCAGGGACCTATTGAGCAGGGGCAGAAAGTCCCACACTGGCCCTCTTTAAAGGCACTCAACTTTTGATAAACTCTTGATCTCTGAGCTGGAGATCAGCAATGTTTGAAGAGGGAGAGTTTTGCTGAAACATGGCAGTTCAGAGTTTAAATTGTTTGAGGCAAGAGGAAGGCTCCACACTCTTCTCCTACATTTTGCACTCACCTGTAAATCAAGTGTTGTAGTATTAAGGCCACTACATTATTTTCTAAATTTCATTACAAGTGAGAGTGTGTTTGGCAGTAGATTTAGGGACAGGCAAACTTATTTTAAACTGTCAAACCTTCTGCCAAACATTTGAGTTGTATCCATGCCTTGTTATAGGTAAACACACAGCATTGTGAATCTCATCAAGATGCAAAATACATTTATCACTGCAGGGAAATAAACTGCTCAGCTGGGTGAGTGGTCTCAAAATTACACGTTTTCTCTTGTGTATTGTAAAACACTTTCTCTTCTACCAGAAACACAGCCCTTTGCTTACAAAACTTCACTTTTCAAGTCCCTCACAAGCAGCTTCAATTAATACCCGAGTAGTCCAAGCAAGAGCATGCCTGCAAGGCTTGTGCAAACACATCCTGCTAATTAATTCCGTTAAGATATAAACAAAATCCATATCCCTCAGGATATAAGAATATAAGAAACAGCAATAAATATTTCACAGAGATGGAAATAAAGAGGCAGGAGCTGTTGAGAGATGATAGCTGGCATTAGCTTACTCTGTGGTATGGAACCAAATACCAGCTAGAACCTAACAGAGAGAAAGCAAGAAGCTGGAAGGAACAAGTTCTTGTGCTTCTGAAATTTCTTGTGCTGCATTCACACAAGACTTTATGTTGTTACTGAATTTGTTATCAAGATCGTGCTCTGAAGTCTCACATCCCATTTAAAATTAACTTCCTCAGAGTAGTGGCTGTGAAGAAATCCTTGAAGACACAAATCAAACAGAACTGGTGCAGCCTCATCTTCAAGAGACAATCAACAGTATCATTTTCAACTGCTATGACCCATTCATCCCTATATACTGCATATTCCAAAATCTGAAGATGCCAGACTAAATGTTAGCATTAACTGCTTTATTGATGACCATTTTAGTAGAATAAAAAATAATACAGAAGATATATGAAAACACAGAAGATAGATATATGAAAACACAGAAGATACAATTTAAGATCAGAACATGCTTATGTTCCACTTAGAGCACTGCATCAGCCTGATTGTACAATCATGTGATTTTATTTGGTGTTTCTGAAGTAACTCTTTACAAAAATATATTCATAAGTATTTTCTGTGTATTTGTGATGAGCTTAACAATTTGTCAAGGCCTTCTAGGAAAAAAAAGAAATATCTAGAATCAGGAGCTGAAAAATTATTCACCCATCACAAAATGAAAAGTGTTGGGGTTTTTTTAATGGTTTATTGTTATTTAATCAGTACTCTTGTATGATTCAGTAGGCCCATAGGTTTTCAATATCAGTTAAAAAACTCCTAGCCCATTGCACATTATGGTAGCATGCACAGAAATCAGGAAGCAATCTTTGCCCACGAAAAAGCAGGAAAAAAAACTTGGAAGACATTCTTGTCTTCCAATTACAATGGCAGGAATCTCTTGAACTGGTGGGGAGGTCAGCAGCTCAGTTTGACCATTTCACTCTGAAAGCAACACCTTCCAGCACTGAGGCAGAGCATGTGCCTCTGTCCTGAGTGGGAAATGACACCTAGTGAGTTACTGGGAGAAACACAGCATTTACATGTTTTTCTGATGCCTCCTGACCTGCTACTGCTTGCATCTGTAGCTCTTCAGCTGATGAGACTTGACATCACCACTTAAAAAGGCTGGCAGTCTCCACCTGCTGAAGATAGCTTTTCACTGTGTGATTTTGGCCATCTGGATATAGCATCCTTACTTCATTTCTTTTCTTGAAATACCTCTTTTTCATGAATTCTCAGAAAATTGGGTTTCAGTCTTCTTGATTCAAGCTGACAAAATCATCTGTTGTTTTCTTCCAACTGGTTAAGTTTTTTCCTTCAAAATCTTCTGGCTTTGAGACAGACCATTCATCCCAGATTTTACTGTGTCTCTCCTCCATAATCTATAACCTGCCTTTGAAATCCATTTCCAACACTTTCTTTGAAGTGCACCTCCTTTCGACATAGAAGGTTTAATAATGAAAAAAAGAATTCAAAAGCATTTTTTGTTTATTTATGCTAAGTTGTCATATACTCTCTGAACAGAATATATAGTCCTGTTGCTTACAATGCCAAAAGCAACTGTAAGTTAACTTGGCACTAGCACTCGAGCTTCAAAAAAAAGCATTTTTATCACTAAAAACACTACAAGGAACATTCTCTCTCTTGGCAACAGATGTTTTAATATATAAGGTGAGCTTCAGTGCTGAAGGAGATGTAGGCACACCAAGAAGCAGTAAAGCATGGGAGTTGGAGCTTAGATAAGTTGCCTAGGTCATTAATGGAAAGTTATCCAAACTTAAAGTGCCAAGTTACATGTGTAGAAGGAAAAGTTGTACAGTATCCATACAGCCTGTCTATTCTCAATTGGACTATGCCTGTGCCAGTGCCCAACCACCCTCTCAGTGAAAAATTTCTTCCTAATATCCAATCTAAACCTCCCCTGACACAACTTGAGGCCATTTCCAATCGTTTTATGCAGGCATTTTCTTCACAATACAGAAAATAAATATTATTTCACATACACAACTAAATGAAAGCTGCTTTGTGTTGGCTTATTGTGTGTGTGTCTGAAATCTTCAGTGAACAATATAGAAAATTCTCTAAGTCTGTTCCATGTTCCAGAAAAAGAGGTGCTTGAAATGTCACAAAGTTCACAAAACATGATAAGTGACAGATGGATGATCTTGTTGGTTGCCAGTAGAAGACTGCACTTTCCTAGAGGTGAGAAAAACCTTTGATACTTCTAGGTTGGTTTGTTTTTTTTTACTACAGTCTGAACAAGTCTGTTGAAGAGAGCATCATTTTTACAAAGTTCTTGACTCAATGTGCCTGTATGGAAGAAGGAACTTGATGAGTCTTGGGATTTTTTTGATTAAAAAAAAAGGAAAATAAGAAAAAAAGATATTTTTAAAGAACTAACTTCTTAAAACATGTTAAATAGGTTCATCACTGAGGCTGTTGAGCATGTCCTGAAGAGCACTGGCAGGCAGGATGAGGTGCATGGTACTGCATGTGAGGGGGGTGTATCACTGGAGCAGCTGAAGTGCTGCCTATCCAGGTAGCTGGCAGCACATGAGGCTTCACTGGTGGTGGGGACAGCACGTCTGAGTGCTGGCAGAAGTTAAAACTGGATGCATTTCCAAGCCCAGAGGAGTGTACTTATTTCTAGAGAGCATTCTGCTTCTACCAGCCTGATCCTTTGATATCCTAGACCAGGTCTGGTTAAAGAGCATATTATGGTTTTAATTAGCAGCTTTGCTGTTTTGACCCCAAAGCTGTCTCACCAAAAGTCAAGCTGTTGCATGGCAGGAGTTAGGATGGACACAAAACAAAACCAATGGGCAGTGTAGTCTCCATCCATTTCATGATATTCATTTCCCACTCTCCTCTCTCTCTTTTTATTAAAGAAAAAAAGAAAAAAAAAAAAGAAAAATGAAAAAAAAAAGCATTCATGGCAAGAACTGCCTTCTGCCAGAGCTGCCAAAATTATTTTTATTGTTGCAAGAATAACTCAGTTTACTAAGATTTAAGTGGAAGCAATATACATCTGTGTGTATTCCTTAGGCTCATGATGAAGTTTCAGTTGCTGCTTAGCCTCAAAATAAAAGTGAAACAGTTCCCTGACATCACCACAGACCAGCTTGAACTCTTGCACCCTGAAGGTGCAATGACTAATAAATGATAACCTTCCTTCCTAAGGGAGGAGGGAGTGGCTTTATTTATATAGCTTAAACATGCTAATACATCCATTAGTCACACAGCTATTCTTTACATTGGTTTTGCTAGTTTTGTGACAACACTGATGGCCCATGCTAGACAGCCTTTGCCCATCCAATAAAAAGCCTCACCCATTTAAAAGCCTAACAACACACATTATTTTCATAAATTAAAAAGCTGCCAACTTTTTTTCTCTTTAAGGTGGAATGCATAAAAACAGATGGGCAGCTAGCAAAAATATTTTCTCATTCTGCTAAGTGAAAACACAGACCAAATCAGTCCAGCACAGGTACATCTATACATGTTTGTAATGCAGGGAATATTACATTATGTTGCAAAGCACCGAACCCTATTATTAGTATATGCAGGGTCACGCACACAGAAATGAGACACAAAGCCTGCCACTGAAGGGGAAAAGCAGATTTGCAAGGAAGAAACTTGGTAGGAGAGAGCACAGAAAAGGTCTTTCAAAGAATCACCCAAGAGAAATATAAAAATTGCCAAGGGAGAGGAAAACACGCCAAGGGCTCTTCATCTCTGCTTGGACAAGCAGCACTTAAATTGCCATGAACATTTTTATTGCGTGACAATCCATTAGCTTAAGGAGTCAAAGGACAAGATGGGAAGGGAACCTACAAAAATTTTTTAAAAAGGAAGAAAGTATCCTTTTAGAAACTCACCTACAAAGAGAAGGGTCAGCAACCACTTATCCCTTGCAGCACACCTTACTGTTAAGACAACAGCAACCCACACTCTCCTTCAGTTCATCCTTTACTTCCTAAAAAACCTCATTTTTTTCAAAAGTAAAATACCAAACATAATGGGGAACATTTTAGGAAACAAAATAGCCCAGACCTGGCTGCTTCTGAGTCACATTGCACCCCTGCCTGCCTTACAATGCTCACCCCACCTCAGAGCAGAGGCATCACTGCACTAGGTTAACCAGCAGGTTTGCACACTGGTACAGACTTACCTTGGCAAAAACAGCTCAGAATTCCCTCTCCACTTCTGATACAACCTCTGAGTTGCCTATGAGCACGGGCTAATTAGCAATTACCAGATCAGCCACACCCCCAAAAACCCACCTGAGCCCTGCCCAGCTACAGGTGCAGCTGCTCTTGTACTCCTGTGCTTGGCTTCTGGAGCCGTCACCCTTGCTGTTCTGTGCTCCCAATTGGTGTTCCCCAATATTTTAGGGGTGTTTTATTGTCTCCCAACCTCTCTGGTGGCAGAGCCTCTGGATTTCCTGCAGATAGGGCTGGCAGTGGTGGGGCTGGAGACTACCTCAATAGCACATCACCCCTGTGGGCTCAGCAGTTCCCCTGGGAGCTGCATAGCAGGGCAGGGTCCTTGTGTTCTCCTCTGTGCTCTAGAAAGCTGTGAGGAATTTGTCTTCTGAGATAACTTTCATTTATAAGTTTATGAAACCACATAAAAAAAACCCAACCCCAACCCAAAACAACAGTCACTTAATTACCCGCACAGACAATTTATTCTCTCCAGTAGGATTTTGTGGTTTATGTAACATAACTGCACTGTCCCTCCTGAGAAGTGTGTTGGAGAGAAAGCCAGAGATGAGAATAAGGTGGCCCACCTCATTTAATGAAGAACAGAGACATTTTCCATTAACTCCATGAACATGCACTGCCTCTCACCTCTGCTTTCGGGGTATTCCACACAACCTCAGGTGATTTCTGGAATGTTTCAGATGGCCAGCAGATTTAATGCATTCAGCTTGGAAGCAAGAAAAAGATGTTTTATAAGGCTGCCAGCCCTGCACACCCTCTCAGGGCTGTGAAAGACAAGCAGTGTTCTTCCTGGCACCAACCACCTCATCCATAATCCCAGCCTGGTGAGATGCCTCGCAGGCGCATTTAGGTGCAGCTGAATACTATGAGACATGATTTGTGATCCAGGTGCAGTTTAAGCACTGGCAGCTAGAAAAAAACATCTTTTTTTTATATATTTTTAAATGAGCATATCTGAGGTTTGAGTGACTGAGAGCCAATAAATATGGATGTGGGTTTGTTTTTTTTTTTACAGAGTATCTTTTCATAGTAGAGCTGGAGTTGGAGCTCTTAACCTCAGAAGTTGGTATGGAGCCATACCGTATGTATTTATGTGGGAGTACAGGAAGAAAGGTTATCATGTTTTAGTTAGCAAAAAGAAGTTTAGTCTGAAGTGTTAACTTTCTGCGAAAACCAAGCCTCGGCCCCCTTCCCTTAGATTATAAAGCAATTTCACACCATAAAAGTGAATTTTGAAAACACAGCTGCTTGCTTCGACTCTGGTCAAACTGAGCAAAAATACATCTGGAGGGATTTAAATGTTATCTTTCTTCCTATTGAAAATTGCACTGGATGATCTGCCAGAGTCCTAAGTGTCCTCCAGAGCCAGGGGCTGTACGTGGCCATCCATTTGTCCTTCTCACTCTTTGTGAGTCATCATTTTCACAATCATCTCCTTTGGCTTACAGGGATCACTGCTAATGCTGCTCTGGGAACTGCACATCTTTGTCAGCAAATCCAAGAATGTCTTTTATCTGGACACAGATGTCTTCCTCCCCAGCTATTTACAGAATCCCAGGAAGTGTTAATCAGGAAGCTTCAAATAATATTTTCAGCTAAAAGCAGCCTTGCCCTGAGGGTTAACTGTTCTAACTTTAAGAGCATCAACCTGCAAGCTCAGTGTGCGAGCGAGCAGAAATAACCCATTAGCACACTGAGATCAACTATGTAATCTTCAAAACTCAGTGATGTATGATCTTTTAAAAAGAACACATTTTCAAATTGCACCGAGGTCTTGTAAAATAAAGTTGATTGCAACACAGATCTGATTCTTGCAGTAGCTTGTTACAATTCAACTGGTTTGTGCTGTCATTTTTTTTCTGAAGGTCTTTCAAACTCAGTAGGGCATGGAGTTCCATAATATCAAGTAGCATAAAAAAAAAAAAAAGGTATATATTTAATCTTTATTTCTATATGACTTCTCTGTTAGTATCACAGTTTTACAGATTATTTGGTGCAAAATTCCTTCTCATCTTTCCTCTTCTTTCCAAATAGCTACGCAGGAGTAATCCAGATGATGAGAGGAATTGAAGGTAAGTTGTGTTATAGTTCCTCATGTACTAACTCTTGCATCAGCTCAGCTTTCAGAAGTGTCTGCCTGGAAGTTGAAGAGCACAGGACTTCAAGACACAAGTGAGACAGCAGTGAGAGAGATAAATGCTCCAGACCAAAGTTTGTCTGGCATCTGTCCTGATGCTGGCAATTCGAGCAATAATTTCCTCCCCAGATGCTGTGCAGTTTGAGACAGTTTGGCTCAAGAGGTTAAAAAAAACTATGGACTTTCAGTAAACAGCTTTTGAGAAATGATATTTGGAGACTTAAACTTGTGCAATGCTTTGTCTACATTAATAGAAATTGCAACAAATAACGGAACTAGATATATGGCAATTATCATTAAATGATATATCTGAAAGAGAGAGCCCATTTGGACTTTAAAAACTTTCTCTTAGGATATAACTTTTTCAGCTTCTTTCTTTTTATCCCACCTGAATCAGTGGATGAGTCGAACACCACAGACTTGGGAAATCTTGAATCTGTGTCTAAATGTCAGTTTTGGTTCTGTTCTGTGAATTTATTTGCCTCTAAAAAACCTCACATAAATAAAAGAAAGAAACATTTAATGATTCTCAGAGAAATAAACAGCAGCCAGTAGCATTTCTTTCCTATCACATTCAGTCACTATAGAAAGAAAAATGGTTTCTTTGAAGTCAATCAGTAAGAGGCAGACTTCCCCCCATGAAGATGAACCATAACTCAGCCTGTGCCTCCTGATATTTAGCCTAACACTTGGCTCTGGCCACACTGCACGTCAGAGGTGACAGCAGGGGGATGAAGCTTCCTTCAGACCCTCGAGGGGTCGGAACCACTGAAAAGGTCAAACAAACAAAGTTAAACCAACCATGAGACTTGCTGGCCAGCCAGAGCTCTAAATCCAAGATCAGCGGTTCTGCTGCTGGGTGAGTAATGCAATTAAATCAGCTCTTGGGCCTGGACTGCAGAAACAAATCTTATAGCATTGTGTACTGCTGCCAGATGGATTGCTCAAGCTTGGAGAGCTCCCTCATGTGCACATACTTCATCACGATAGGCTCTGCTCGTGGAAAAATATGGCATTGCCAGAGGAATTTTTAGCTGCTTTACCTTAGAAAACTATGGCAGGGAGCAGACCTCAACGTGCAGGTTACAGGTGGTAAAGGTGTGCTTTGGGAGCTGCAAAGGGCTGTTTATTTATTGGGAATGGCAATAAAGCAGAGCCCAGAGGAGCATGTGCTGGGAGGATTCGTGAGCTCTGTGGGATGGAGCCAGGGATGCTCTGCCAGCCCCCTGCCTCTCCCAGAGGCAGGTGCTGGAGGTCCAATGGTGGCTGCTGGCATTGTTTTTCCTGATTGTGAGGTTGCCTCAACACTGAAAAAAATAATTGGAAAAACAGTGAGAAGTAGATGTCTGGAATTTGTCTGGACTAAATGGGATGGAGAGTTTCTCTGTTTCCCACTCTTTGGAAAACTAGAAGGAAAAGCTGAGTGGAGTGAGCAAAGATAGCATCCAAGCCATGTTTATGTCACCCGCCACAGAGCTGCTCAATTCACCAAAGTCCCCCTTGGTGACCCTTGCCATGAAAACACTTTTGCCTCCTTTCCTTCTCAGCAGGTACTTCTGGCTTTCTCACAAGCTTCATTATCACATGGAAGGAGAAAAGCAGGAACAGTTTAAGGCCGTGTATTAACACTAAGCTCCACAGACAGTATATGTCAGCCAGGAGAGATCTTTCTTCAGCTGCTACTCCTGGCATCAGCTGAAAATTTGAGAAGTCCTATGGAGTAACACAGTAGTGAGCTACTCAGTTTTAATGGAAATGGCTTTTCCTATTTCATTTGAATTTTCACAGGCTTCTGGGCAATTAAACTGGGGTTAGAGGTCCTGCAGGTTGCTCTTAGCCAAAAGAAAAGCAATGTCATGTTTGACCACTTTGGCTAAATTCACGTTGTTACCACTAGTCCAGACCGTGGAAAAAATGAGCTGCAAGGAGGAAAGCACAAACTGCACCTCCCAGTCTACCATCAGGCTTTCCAAAATGATACCATATGAACAGTGGTGTTAGGTTAGACTCTGGGTTTGTTCATCTTGCTATCTTTCCTTTCCATCCTAAATTATCTTCATGGAAAGAGTATGAAACCTTTTCCCCTGTACACTCTCCCTGCTGTCTGTGGTTTATGTTCAGATGTAAAGCTTGCATTCACACTGTAATCTTTTTAGCAGTAATAAACAAAGCTGTATTCCATGGTGTCTTCTGTTCCCTAATTTCTGTGGCTTCTGAAGCAGCTTGCTGCAAGGAACACCACAAGTTATCTACATGCCCTAGCATAGAGGTTTTCCCAACATGTGCCATGCTAAAGAGGTGCCCCTCCAATGGCATGAGATGGACAGGGGCAGGCTGCTTGGTAGGACTAGCATTGTGGAGGGGGAAGGAGAGGGACAGTTAGGGAGCTAGATGGTTAATTTTTAAACTAGTGGGTTCTAAAATAGAAGGGAAAGTACTTAGGGTTGGGGCAATGATAGTAGAAGAAAGTGTCTGGGGTCATTGGAGCCCCTGGAGGAATTAGATGAGGACAGCATCCAGGGAAGTACTGTGTTTGTGGCTTAGGAGGGCTGAACATACAGATTTTGGCTAGGAAAAGCCTGGCTATTGTTCCCCAAGACACAGCACTGAAGAAAAAGTCTGTACAGAATAAATAATAAATAACACAAACCCATGTCTAGGTGATTATATCAAGCTGGGCTTCATTATGGCACAGGGCCAGCAGTAGGTTGATGTGTAATTGAGATGAATCAAGATGGGCAGAGCTAAGCACCTTAGTTCAGAGCAGCCCACAGAACTATTTGCAGAATTTCACTTTGCTGTTGTAAAGAGAAAGAAAACTTAAAGCAATAACATGTAGGCTTGGCTGTAGCCTCTGAATAGCTGGATATCATATACTGTTGGTTCTTCTACATAAAGCAAATAAAAGGGCATGGAATTACACTGGTGAATTGCAGAGCTTTTTATTTTTTTATGCCACTCAGAAATTTTAT
>JANHGL010023584.1:0-26223 GCA_024611195.1 Ceyx melanurus | reverse complement strand
TAATTTGTTCATTGGGATGCATATGTTTTAATATAAAATGATTGGGAATGAATCACCTCCCTTCCTGCAAACTGAATACGAGCAGGGACGTGCAAGTGGGGTTTTGCAAGCTTTGATTATTCTTGCTTGGTAGACTTACTGTTTTTAGGCAGGAGCAGTCACGAGCTTAATCCCTGATCCTGTAAATCCAAGCTTTGTCTTTGGGATCATTGCCCCACCAAAGAAATTATTTTCTTATTTGCATATAGTCTGCCAAGGTTGCATAGCTTGGCTTTTTTTTTTTTGTTGCTGCTGTTCTGTATTTTTCTTTTATTGTTTTGTTACTGTTGCTGCCCTTGAATTTATAATGAAAAATGCAAAGCTAAAACGTGGCTTAATTGATGTGAAGGTGGTCGTGGTTATTTTTCAGTTGCACCAAAACAAATGGGGAACCTTGCATTGTTAGTTCTTTTTGCTTGAAGATTTTTTTTTTTTGCAGAAACTTAAGTTAGGTGTGTGTTTTTCACTTGTTTTTGGTTTGGTTTTTGTCCTTTCAAAAATACAGCTCAACTTTTATCCTTAGTTAACTTTGCTTTATACTTGGATGACTTTGCTGTACATTGTGAAGATTTTTCAATGAGAGAGAAAAACAGATGTAATGTTTTGTAAGAATTATTTCAAATGTGTATTGTTCTTTGTTTTCTTGAAGCTTCTGAGATATGAGGAAGCTGTTATTATATAATAGGATAGTAAGGATTTTGATTCTAGGTGGGAGAGGGATTCTTTTGCCATCTATTGAATTTCTGGGATTTGTTTTTAATAAAGAACCAAAGTGTAATTAAAAAAAAAAGTTTCTGCAGCTAATAGTCACAGGCTGAATTTGAATTTCTCTTTGGCATATAGTGAAATAGTTTGCTTTTTGCACAGTGGGTTAATTTGACAGCTTTCAGAAGAGCTCCTATTTTTTCCATGATGATGGCATTAGAGTTCACTTTCTTGAGAAAGCTCAACAGTATCTTGCTTTCCTTTAGATAAGGAAGAGTTAATTTCAAGGGATAAAAAAATGAGTAATTCTTGGCTGTTGGAATGTAGTTAATGAGGATAGAGTGAATGAGATGAGTAGTGTTGGGAAAAACTTTTTACCTTTCTTCCAGATACCATGCTCCTAATTCTTCGGATGAAAATTTATCAGAAAAACGTACAAAGGTATATGTTTGCTCTCCTCTTTCCTTTGGGTATCACACCTCCATTTTAAAGATAAACTTTCATCTCAAGTGCAACTCAACACAATTGATCTGCCTTCCATATATTTATAATTAAATGAAAGAACCCAAATGTGTATTTGGGGGGGTAGGGGTTCAGTCCGAGTCCTATTAAAGAAGAAGACTGCTTTTGTCATCAGTGGGTTTCAGATTTGCCTTTATAGAGGGGAGGAATATCTGCCCTTTATTTATGAGCACTTCTGCTTAGGATTTTTGTTCTTGGTATAAATTTTTACAGCAAAATAACAACTGAGAAGTGTTTTTGTGTTGTTGAAGACAGTATGTAGGATTTTACAGGCACAGCACTGGGTGAAGGATTTCTGAAAACAGTAGTTTAAATAATACAAACATAGGAAAGTTAAAGATAACATAGAATCCTTTAAAACCAAAATGGCAATCCTTCTGAAGCTTACACTGTGTTTTAGGGTGGCTTTGAAGCCAGTTTCACTAACTGTCCATGATAACTTACCTGTGATCTACTCAGTGTCAAATCTGGAGCTACCTGCTGGGGTGGGATGGGTCTTTGAGCCTGGTGTACATCTTCTACATTAGAGCAGACTGGTGTGTGTGTGCTTTCACCTGAGATGGGTTCCAGGATGCTCTGCCTGCCTCGCCTCCTCCACGTATTCCTCTCTCTGCCTTGGAAGATACAGCACAAGGCCCTTCCTTGAAAGGACCCCAGTATGCCCGACATAAGAGCAGATGCAGTTGCAGCCTTAGTGTGCTCAGTCTGCCTGTGAGGGCAGAATGGATGTCCAGAGCCAGCTTTCAGGTTAGAGTCTTCACATTCCTCCTAAGGCCACCAGGCTCCATAGTAGTAGCACTGTACCTGAGGAGTCTTTTCGACTGGGGTTTGGAGCAGACCTAAAATGATGTTTAAAGAAAAACAACTACTCACATAAATACTACTTTTTAAGTGTTGCTTTGTCATGAAATAAATAGTATAATTTCACAAAACCTGCAAGAGTAACGATGCAGTAACAAACCTTCAGATCTGTAGAGATTAGTACTTGTGCTTATTGCCTGACAACCTTTTTGGAAGCTTAGCAAATTCAGTCACAGGGCCTGTCTTGGATGCTTTCTGTTTCTTGGTGATAAGTTTAAAATACTTGTCTTTCTTACCTGCAATGTCTCTTATACCCAACCCATATGTAACCATGAAACAAAACAGAAATCAAACTAATAGAACTCCAGCAAAAAATGCAAGTATCCTGTATTTGCTCTGTTTCATTTTTTAGTAGACTTTCTTGACAAGCAGACGACAAAAATGGCTCAAAACACGTGTGATTTTGCTGTAATCCTGTGGTTTACCTAAGTAGCCTTGTATTGCTAAAAAGAAAAGTTCCTGCCTAGAAGGGAACTGCTCAGTATCTCTTCCTTCAGGGTTGCTGTGATGATGTTGGTCATTTCTTGTGGGCCAGCATTTCACGCTCGCTGCCTGTGCTTCTGACACCGAACTTTAACGAAGGTGTAACAGCAGAATAGCATGCCATGAAGTCTTCAGGTGTCTGTGAAAACCTTGTGAATTGGGCATGCCTTTGGCCACTTTTGTCTTTAAACTGGTTCAATATGGTTGCTTCTCCAGCACAAGAGGCAGTTCCGGAGCAGAAGGCTGAAGACTGAATCAGAAGCCTTCGCTCATTACCGCCAGACGCACACAGCCAACGAGCGCCGGCGCCGGAACGAGATGAGGGATCTCTTTGAAAAGCTGAAGAAAGCTCTGGGATTGCACAGCCTCCCCAAGGTCTCCAAATCCTACATTCTCAAGCAAGTAAGTGTTTTGAAGCTTAAGTGGGGAGGAGAATCATTTAATTTGGACAAAGGCATTAAGCTAGCGTGCAGGCTTTGAGTGAGTCCCGCTGATGCTCTGAATAGAGAGCTTGTGGCACCTTTGCAGGACTCTCCAGAATAAAACAGAACCTGACACAGTTTCTACTCCCAAAAGCTTAATCTTTAGGAGACAGGTGCATGTTTTCAGATGAGCTCTTTCTTTGCTGTATTCTTTGTGAATTGAACCATGGAAGGGTATGTCTTCATATACCTATGTCTTCATACCCTTCCGTCAGGCAGTCCTAAGACTTTTTTCTCTTCTATTTTTTTTTAATGAAGGACAAGATAACATTTCATTCAGAATTCTTAAGACATAAACTAACTGTAAAGGTATAAACAACAGGAAATAAAACATAAGTTGCAGATATACGTAATTATGCTTATCAGCCCTGCCTTGAATTTGTGGGATCAAATGGTGGTTTGATTCTGTAATTTTTTTCTTTAAAATAGCTGAACTTTGGAGGAAGGGCATCCAAGGTGTTTATTATTTCTGAACTTGCATTTAGGGAAAGCTGGAATTCCATGTTTGTTCACATACTTTCTCTTCCTAGTTTCTCAAGATCATGAAAATGTCTGAATAAATTTAGTAAATGTGCCTGGGGAGGAAAATTATTATTTTATCTATCACTGCTGCTTTATGAGTTGGTTCCTTGAAACTTTTCTAGGCCTTTGAAGAAATCCAAGGATTGACTGATCAGGCAGATAAACTTCTGGGACAGAAAACCTTACTGACACGTAACCAAGATACTTTGATTCGAAAAGTGTCCACACTTTCAGGTGAGACTGGTTTTGGATACTAAAATAAAGGATACTAAATAAAGGGCTTTTAAGAGTGGGAATAAGTGAAATAATCATCTGGGCTCAGATGAGTAATTAGTTCACCTACATTTTAGACTCTTGATGCCAAGCAAAGATCTGCAGAGCTCTGGTTCAGTGGTACACTCATTTTGAAATGACAGCTCAGTGCTTCAAACACAGTTGCTGGTGGCCAAAATCTCTGCCACCCTTGGTCAGCTTGGCAGAGAACTCTCCTTGTCCTGCATTTCTGAGAACTAGTAGTGTCTGTCCACAGAATAAAACTGGGGTGTACTCTGGAGCTGCTGCTTCTCAAGCTGAGGTGGAGGGAAGCTGTGACGTGTTTTAACCAACAAACAAAATACTAAATTATTCTTGTGATCTTGTCACTGTTTAGGGATGAGAACAGGAGACTCCCTGGAAAGTAGAAATGAAAACAACGTAAATCTTGTGTGTTTATGTGAATCAATTCCTCTATATTTGAGGTACTTGGTAAAAAAAAAAGTGTTCTAGTGAGCCCTCATCTTAACCCAGGAATGTATGATAGGCTTTTTGAACAGGGAGCGAAAGCAAATAATTTCACAAAGTGGTTTTCTGACCTTTTGCCTTCCTAGTGAAGTACCTCTAAACTGATGAGGAAAAAGTCCTCACTGAGGAGATGTAGTTAAATACAGACTTAAAGATAGACCATGATGTTAGAACATAAATACTAAGCAGAAGTCAAGCCAGTTGTCATGTGTGGGTGTTAAAATGCTGCTGCAAAGGAATTTTCCTTCCTGTGGGAAAGCAAAGGTTTTCACCAAGCTGGGACCTTGCTGGCATTTGTTTGTAAAAGAGCAGAAAGATGTTTTGACTCTGGGTGTTGTGACACCCCAGCCAATCACCCCAAGGGGTGGCTGCTTTCTTGTCCAATTACCTTGAAGTTAAAAGGGTATAAAAAGAGCTGTAAATTAATAAATAAAGGCTTCTTGGGATCTTGGTGAAGAAAATCATCTCTGCCTCACTCTTGCAACTGGCAGATAAATGACAGTCATGGACACCTGTATAGATTATTTCATCTTTGATCGTATTAAATTGTGTGCACCTGCAGAAAAGCTATAAAATAGGTTACAGTTTCCATTGGTAACTGTATGCAAGTCTACATCTAAATGTCATTTAAATAACAGGGTCCATAGTCCAAGAAATTTCATACCAGGTAAAGGTATTTATTCATTTAGATATCATTAGGAGACATGAAGCTTTTTTTCACAGCTGTGGATATTTTCAAATGGTACTTGCTCAGCAACATCTAGTGCTTGTCCAAGCTGGATTTTGCTCATTTAAGTTGCACATAAATTCAAAATGTATGGATGTTTCTTCTAGGGGAAAAAAAATAAATAAATTGGAATAAATAGGTAATGACTCTCCACTGTTACTAAATACACTATTTACTAGGTGGGAGTAGTTGTTATCTGTTGTATAGTAATTGAAAGGTATTAATTTAATTTATTTTTTTTCTTGTTCTGTCCAGTTCTTTTATTTTGGAGAGTTTCAAGATAGTTTGACTCTCTGATACTTCTTTTTTTCTGTAGGGAAGACAGAAGAGGTCGTCCTGAAGAAGCTGGAATATATTTATGCCAAACAAAAAGCAGTAGAAGCCCAAAAAAAGAAGAACCCTGACACAGAAGAACCTGTTGTAACTAAAACTGCTCCCAGACATCAAGAACTATCTTCTGCTCTCCCCAAGGAGCTGCCTCGAATACCTGTGACAAACAGAAGAGGCAAACCATTGATACTTGCCAGGAAAGGAGTCCGTGCCACAGGTGGGCTAAAAGCAATGCACCTTTGGCATAAAGGGGAGACTAGGAGGCTTCAAATGCTGAGCTGCTTGTGCAGGCAACTTCATACTAAAAGAGTATAGGACCATCCATCCAATAGGGGTGGAAACCATTTGTTTGACTTTTGAGTTTTAGAATGATGGGAAGTAAATTCCTATGAAGCTCTCCTTCAGTCTCAAGAGTTCCACTTAGATCCTGCAGTCATTTCTGAGTTAAAGATGTTTTTTCTTCTGCTGACTCAAAACCTGAAGCTCAAGACCTGGAATACTGGATTTGTTAGAATACATTCAGTTCTTAAAACCTCCCTCCCCAAATAAACTACCTTTCAAGGTGGTGAAGGACCTGCAAATGACAGAATTGTAAGAATTGTATTTGAGCTGAGAACTTGTGGCTGTTTGGCATTTATAGAGACTTTTGCAAAATAAAAATAGGAAAGAGCAAAAGAATGGCAGAAATCCAAACTTTCGTGGTAGTATCACTCAAGGATCTTGTGATGCTCCCTATTTTGATAATAATTAATAGACCTTATTGAAGTGGTCTTGGGCTTTTATGAACAATCAATCATTATTGGTTCCCAAGCCTCGTTTTTCTCCAGTCCTGGCAAAGTTTGGCATGAGAATTTGGATGAAAGGAGAGGACTTGCTTTGTCTCTTTGGGCTGAACAGGTCCCCTTCATAATGTCATCAAGACTGCTCTGGTATTTGCTCAGGGTGGCTCTCTGGAGGGTTAGGATTGTTATGCTGCACAGAGATAGTACAGCCTGGCTCTGGCTGTGTAGGTGAGGTTCCTAGAGCCTCTGCAGCAGTTTTCTAAGGGCTTATAAAGTCTCAATGGAATTACTTCCACAACTGCACTGAAACAGGATTACAGGTTGTCATTTTCCATCAGGGGTGCTGTGCCACAGTGAGTTGCTGATTTGCACATTTCTTGTTTTCCAGAGGATGCTGCATCCTGCCTCACCCTCACTGCTGCAAGCCTCGTGATGACTCCCCAGGGGCAGGTGCTTACCCTGAAGAGCCCACTGGTGCCAGGGCAAGTGGCAGCTGTTCCTTCCACCTTACTGCAAGCTGAACTGAAAACCCAAGCTCTCAACACTACCATGGCAGCACAGCCAAGTATGGTCACGTGAGAGAATGTTTGACACATCAGTACTGTGCTATTCTGAGATAGGCTTAACAGTTTAGAGCTGCATGTTACTTGATTTTTGCTTTTTTGGGGTTTGTTTGTGGTATTGTGTAGTGGGGGTGGTTTTGTTGTGTGTTTTGGTTTGGGGTTTTTTTGTGTGTGTGTTGGTTTTGGTTTTTATTTTTTATACTTTGGCTATAAATGTATTTTAATATGGGAGATTTGATATAATTAATTCCAGCTATCAGTTCATCAAAGGTAAGCAAAATCTATTCAATATTTGCTATTCCCAAGTTGGAGAAATATAAGGAAGATTTCTTAATCACCTAACCTTCTATTCTTAACACTTGAAGATGCTGTTACAGTGTCAAGTCTTGCCTGGAAGTGCAAGGCTTTTATTTTAATGGCTTAACTGTATATCTGAAAAGATTCTTGTTTCCACTTCACTCTCTCCCTTCCCCTTTTCTTGGACAAGGTATTGCTTCTGTGATGATTCAGCTGCCAGGATCAACAGTTCCTGTGCAAGTAAAAGGAATCCTTACTAACTCTACCATCCCTATTACACTGTCACCTGTTTCTGGAAACCCAGTGCCCTCAGCAGTAATGCCAGCTACAGGGCCACACTCAGGTAGGCTTTTTTACATTTTTTATGGGTCTTTTTGCTTGCATGCAGGGAACATTATCCTTGCAACAAGGCAGGTAAATTGTTTTCTCACTAGGAAAGTAATAATAGGTATTATTCTCTGCCTATTCAGAGAAAATTGCTACTAAATGTTTTGAACAGTTTAGAGGGGGCTCTAGGGGATTGTAGATGAGAGCTTTTTAACTTTCCTTCACTGAGCCTTGCTGCTCTCAGCAACATCAGAATAAGCAGGGACTGGAAGGTGTGTGTGGTATAATGGATCTTACTGAGGAATCAGCATTGCAAAGCAGTGGTGGGGCTGTTGAAAAATCTTTGCCTTACCCTGACACAGCTCCTTCCCATACCCTGCCAGCTCTGCTGCCCTTTGGCAAGATGTTTTTGAAGACCCAAGTACGTTTGGTGTGGGTGTGGGGTGGTGCCTGCCAGTAGCATGCTGCTTGCTGTCTGTTGTGTTAAAAGCAACTCAATCTCATAGTAGTCATTGGGTGATAATAAAAAAAAGAAAGTTCAGATTTGGGGCTGGGAAAAATCTGAGTGCTATAAATGGGGAACTCCTTGGTGGCATAAAATAAATTGCATAGTCCTGAAGTGCCTCTGTAGTATTGTGCACAAAACCTGATATTGCAAAATGTGAATATAAACCATGAAAAAATGGTAAGGGAAACAACTGTCATTCTGTTGTCCTTGTGCATCTCCAGCAGAACTGTAAGTGTGCCAGTCACCTGCATTTGTGCCAGCCTGCTGAAGGAAGGGAATGGGCAGGTGGTTCTGAGATAATAGACATGAAACTTGCTTGTGCTCTACAAGTTCAGAGTTTAAAAATTAGTGTTTTGAGGTTTTGTTTGACCAAAACCAGTATGCAGTTTAAACTGTGACTAGCAGCTAACTTGAGGAAGACCTGAAAGTGAGCAAATGACATTTAATAAGGAATCATTACCTTGCAGTTAGCACAGGTCTTGATGGACACTGCTTTGGTTTGTTTTGCAGAAAACGAGGATTCATTCATGATGCCAAGGATTGTTAATGTCACATCACTGGCTGCTGAGGGAAGCATGAGTCTAAACCTGAACAGAAACAAAAATTCTAGTGTGACAACAGCTGAAGGCACTTCGGGTTCTGAGAAAACCTTGGCTGTAGCACCCCTTGAAAGTAGGAAGAGTGATGGCATCCTTTCAGAAGAAAAAGCCAAACCATGTCCTGGAGATGGTGGGGCAGATGGAAGAAATTCCACGGGTCCCACAAAAGTTTCCTTTGAAAACAAAGATGGTTTTCCACAGCTCCGGAACGTTTCCAGTACAAAGGAGCCTCCAGAGTCCTTTAGCAAAAAGCTTGTCCTTGGAGAGTTTGTAGGGGGTCAAGGCAGGAGGAAAGGTGGTGATCCTGGAGGGGAAAGATTAAAATGTAAGGAGCTGCCATACCGCAAGCTGCAGATCAAGGATTCCAGGATAGAAATGGAGTTCAGGAAGGTAGCATCTGCAATGGAGGAAGCAGATCTGGATGCCGGCGAGCTGTTGAGCAGCATTGAGGACAGTGATGACACTGATGAAACCCTCACTTCTCTGCTCAATGAGATTGCCTTCCTCAACCAGCAGCTGAACGATGATGCTTCGTCTATGTCAGAACTGCCCAGCACTCTGAACTCAGATTTCTCTCATGAAGATGCAGAACCTCGTCGGAGGACAGTCAGTGATCACCTTGCCACTGCAGATGGGTCTTCCTTCCAGTTTGGCCATTTGGGAAGCAGTTTTAAAGAGCTTTCTGAAGTTTCAGAGGGTGGTGGCTCTATAAGCCCTCTCCTGCTGCACCTGCAAGATGATGACCTTGCTGATGGGGACAAGAACTCCGGGGAGCCTTCATCCGAAGCAGATGTTTTAAAGATAGTAATAGGTGCTGAAGTGAAGGATCCACTTCCCAACCTGTCTGAAACCAGTGGTGGGAGCAGAAAAACCACAACAGCTTTGGCAGAGACCACTAATGTGACTCCACCGGTTCTGCAGATGAAAACTAATCCAGAAACTAGTAATGCTGACACTTTGTGGAGGCCCATGCCCAAGCTGGCACCTCTTGGCTTAAAAGTGGCAAGTCTGCCAGCAGACTTAGAAGGGCAGAGTAATAAAGTGATGCCCCTGTTGGCACCTATAGTTGCAAAACTGGCACCCAGTGGGGTAAAAGCTTCTTCATTACCTGCAGCTGTTCAAGAAGGACAGGATAACAAAGTGATGCCCACCTTAGCACCCGTGGGTACAAAATTGAATACTGCTGGGACCTCGCCTTCAAATTCAGCAGGCAAATAAATGTATTTTTTACCAGAGAGTGGAGTGGAGCTGTGGAGCAGCATGAACCAGTGTCAGAATCCAGCAGCCTCCCATGTCTGCAGAGCTCGTTTTCTGTACAGCATCAGCACTCTGTTCATCTGAGGGCAGGCCCCAAATTGTGAAATTAGTGCTACAAAACATGAAGCATGTTGACATATTTTTACCTCACTGTTGTATTCCGGGTGTTCTCCTTCCCCCTCCACAAGGCAAAAAGGATGGTCTGTAACCATTGCTGGGCACATGGTATCCTGCAACAATTGGGTCCTTCACAGAAATACTTTGTCAAAGGACTGAGAAACTGAGGCCATTGAAAGAGATTTCTTATTTCGTTGATATTTTTGTTTTTTTCCCACCCAGTAGGGAGTCAGCTGCCTTGTTGGGGGAAAAAAAATCTGGATTACTTGATTTTTGTACCAGGCAAATTATCTATGCAGAAATGGGATTGTTCACAATTGCTGTTCTTACGTTTGCAGAATATGATGAATGTGCAGAAATGAGATTGTGGTTGCTCTAGAGCAGCAGGAGGGAAATCTGAGACTGTGCAGAGGGCTGAAGTGGAAAGCTTTTGTACTTTGGTGCTAGATGGTTTTCTGGCAGAGACTCTTTTTAGGAGCTTATGCTCAGAAGATTTAAATGGACATCTGTGACTCTCACTACATGGGGAAGAAAATGAAATTTCCCAGTATAATTAGAAGTAGGACAGTATGTTAATTTTAATAACTACTCAAAAATCCCCCCATTTTGCCTCCTGCCCTATACAAATACTCCCTGCTTTCATGCTTAGGAAGGGAAAATTGCAGAGAGTAGAAAAATTTAGGCACCCTGTTGCTACATCTTTAAATACATGGCTGAAGTAGCTTGAGTGTCTTCCCAGTTCTTGTTTTGTTTCCTCCTGTCATTCTTCAGGGTGTTTCTGGTGATGAAGAATGTTAATAGGAAGTGTTGGTTCAGAAAAATACAGGATGATTTCAGGGCTGTCAGAGCCTGGAATAAATGAGAGGGGTGTATATGTGAATGTATATATGAAAATATGTGTGTATCTTTCCAAATCTTCAATTTCTTTATAAAGTCAGGAAAGAAGGTACTCAGAGGTTTCTCACTGCATTTGCACAAGCTGTGTATAGTGGAAAAAAACAAAAAAAAAAAAGAAAAAAAAAGTCCAAAATGCTCATTACCAGAGAAGTAGAGCAGTATTGAATCACAAGATGTATTTTTTATTCCTCTCTGCTACTGCTTACTCAGTAACCTGTAGATACTCTTCAGTGTTCAGCTTTTGGATGTGAAGGGCCTACCAACTGTAAAGATATTTATATTTTTGTACACAGTTTTTGTTTTCATAGTTTTCTTGACAAATGAAATTTCAGCTGAGGAGAGATGATTTGTTAATGAGTGTGTACACAATCTTTTCCTATCAAGTTTGTAAATAGGAGTTTACTGTGCGCCTGGGGGGCTTCCTACCTGCTCCAGAAAGGAACATTGCCAAGCAAATCACATGGAGTTGGGTGACTTGTTTCTACTTTTTGTTTAGGAATGTAATCCCCAACTTACTGTTCCCTCAACAGCAACTGGCATTCCCCCTAAAATTCCCTGTTTTCGATGCAGCAGCACAAGAGTTGCACCCCTGCAGCACTGAAGTTGTGTGGGGGTGAGGGCAGTGGAGCCCTGCAGCTGTAGGTACCCCGGGTGAAGGTCTTCCCACCTCTCTTTGTGCTCATGCTGCAGAGGAGAGAAGCCCTTTGAGCTTGGTATGAGTAGAGCCACTCCAGAGGCAGTGTAAAAAAGCTGCTTCACCTGGCTGCTCTGAACAGTGTGTTTTAAGCAGTTATCTTCCCTGTAACTCTTTATTGCCTTTTGCAGATCTACTATTTTAATATTCAGTATACATCCTGGATTAGTGATTTGTAAAAGGAGAGTGTAGGTCAGCATTGAGAGTTGTCACTGAATGCCTTAGAAAAGGGACTTGACAAGAAATATTTAGACGTGCATTGCTCGTGATTAAAGAATTTTAACCTTATTTGAAACCAGTGGAAATCTGGAGTATTAAATCCGTTTGGTGGCATTCCATCAGGCTTCAATTTACCTACCTGGGGATCTGGTCCTGAGCATTTCTAATAACCTGAAGTTGCTTATTTCTTTACCTATGGCAGCTTATTTTGCCAGTAGATGTCATTCCTCCTGTGTGTGAAACAGAACCTGGAACCGTGCTGTGATTCCTGTCAAATTCCTGATCACTGACCTTTCTTTCTGCACCCCATCCTCCTTATGGTTCCAAATGGCTAATTTTAATGACAGAATTGTGTGTTAGTCATAACTGAAAACTTTAGAAGTGTACATGCTTTGTATGCTTCAGTGGGACAAAGAGAGCTGCAATGTGAAAACCATTCAAATGCTCCATAAAATAAATGCTGAGGTTTTGAGGATGTTTTGTGCATTATCAATGTACTGGGAAATGCGTGGATGTATTTACTGTTTGGCACTGGGCAGGGAGGAATCTTTACTGCCTAAAAAATGTGCTTTGTAGAGATGACAGCAAAAGATTTTGGTTCCTGAACACTATTACTAAATTAATGATGATCAGTCTCCAAATTTGGCTGTGAAAAGCAGTAGCTGGTGTAGTCCCCAGAAAGATCTGTGATGGGTTCTACCAGGCAACAAAGCACGTTGGAAATGCTCTTAGTTTTTGCTCTCTTTGTGTGGATTGCTCATGTCTGCAGCTTAATGTTGTCCTATGAATTTAAGTGCTGACTCTGTTTTTTTTTGCTCATCCCTTAAGCTCCCGTTGGTTTGGAACAAACCTTTAAAGAACTTACCTATTCTGTCTTTTGAGGCAGTAATGCAAGAATAGGACATGTTAATGTAAAGATGCTAGAATCAGGAAAAAAAGGAAACCCCCCTGCAAGGCGCACGTTCTCACTAGACCAAGAGACCTGGAGATTTTTTTTTTTACACATATGTAAATAGACTGGAATGTTTTTAAGAATATAATAAAATGTCAGATTTAGCTTTTTTTTCCTTTTATATATTAAAATATATCTTTCCCTCTTTTCTGCTTTTGAGAAATCAATATTTTTGTAGAAATCTAACAGTACAGGACTCTTAAATAACTGTATGTGACGGACAAGGTGTAAAACTAAAATAAACCAATTGAGGTCAACTAGAAACTGGCTTTGAAAGTTTATTACAGGGAGGGAGAGGGGGCAGAAGTGATGTGGTAGCTGGCTGGTGGTGACATATGGCCTTGGACCTGAGCAAAGGACAGCACATGTGTGCTGAAGGAGATGCTTTGGCAACACAGACGTGGGCTTTGGTTCCAGTGATCGAATGACTCAGAGAGAGTCTCTTAGTCTTGGGCAGTATGCAGGTTACTGCTTGTAAAAAGGGATTTTTTGACTTGCTAAATGCAGGAAAGGTACTGAAGGGGCTTTTCACCAAAATGCTGCTTCAGCAAGAAGCCACTGAAGTTAACATTTGACCATAGCATTAAAAAAAAAAAATCCAAACCCCCAAAAAAACCCTACAAAAAAACCCAGCAATTGAAGATCTATGTCCGCATAAAATCATTCTTCAGTCTCCCAACCAGAGGTTGATCCCTTCTCTCTGAAGGAAACATAACACAGCTACCTTTATAGGAACAAGTCTGAAGTTATGGCTCCAAATGAACTGTCAGAGGAGCTAATTCTTTAGGAGAAAAGCCTGTAACAAGTCACTGTCTTGTTGTGACACAGTGAAGAGAACAATTGCATATGAGGGTAAGTGATGGACTGGAGAAGAAATGTAACATAATGGGTTGGGTATTATTTGCTGGAATAGAAAGGAAAATAAGCGTAAGGTATGGAAAGAACCTATTGATGCAGTCTCATGATAGCCTGGGCTGGGAACCTCTGTTTTCCAACATATTCACAGTGGAAACAGTGATGGTGGGACAAATAAGCTCACTTGACTGTGAGAAGTTACAGGGAGCCTTTGCAATAACTGTATTAAGGCCACATTTGAGTCTAAATGCAACCAAAAAATGTGCAGAGGATTTGTTTGTCCACAACTGTCAACAAATGGAATCTAAATTACTGTAATTTGGGAACATGGTATTGGAGGAATTGTGGCACTGTCTGCGATCACTTAAGTTCAGTGCATCATCTGTTTGCCCTTTTAATCTGCCACTAGAGACCAAGGTGTTGTTAGGCCACAGCATACTTGGTTATTTCTATGCCTTTGAATTTTGTGTTCCTTTGGCCAGTACTTCTGTTGTCTGTTTTGGTCTTTTGGGAGTTGGAGACCAATGACTGGGTGGCAGGTCTTTTAGAGGACTCCCTTTTCATGGAATGGTAGATATTGGAAGGGATCTCTGGAGGTCATGTTCTCCTCCCCCTCTACTCTGCTCTGGTGAGGCCACATCTAGAGTATGGTGTCCAGTTCTGGGCCCCTCAATTCCAGAAGGACAGGGAACTGCTTTGAGAAAGTCCAGCTCAGAGCCACAAAGATGCTGAAGGGAGTGAGTGGAGCAGCTCCCTTGTGAGGACAGGCTGAAGGAGTTGGGGCTCTTTAGCCTGGAGGAGACTGAGGGGGGACCTCATTAATGTTTATAAATATGTAAAGGGTGAGTGTCAGTAGGATGGAGCAGAGTCTTCTAGGCCTGGGCCAGTGATAGGACAAAGGGCAGTGGGTGCAAAATGGAACATAGGAGGCTCAACATAAATATGAGAAAAAAAACCCATGGTGAGGGTAACAGGAGGACCTCCCTTGATCTGCTGGTCACACTGTTCTTAAAATGCACCAATATGCTCTTGACCTTGACCAGCAGAGCACACTGCTGGCTCCTGGTGAAGCTGTCCACCAGGACTCACTCCCAGCTCAACTCCTAACCTTTACTCTTCATTTTGAAACAGAAACCCTTTGCTTTAGCAGCGTTCACTGCCTTCACTTGCTCTTGTGAGGGTGGCTGTGCCACTCTGGCTGTGGTGCTGCAGGAACACAGCTTGCTTTTGCCTGTGCCAGCCTGCTGAGACCAGCTTCAAGGAGGAGAAAGGTTTTTCTGGGTGGTTTTTGACTGCTTTGCTCCTCTCTGGCCAGTGGCAGGACTCCCGCCTCCCCCGTGGCCTGGGGGACCCTGCTGTTCCCTCGTCTAACACAGAGCGGTGCCCTTGCAAGTGCCACAGCCTGCTGGCCTCCCTAAACCCAGGCAATTAAATAGCTGCTAAAAAAAGACACACAAACATAAGCCTTTTGCCGTTTTTAGTGGCTTTCAGCTGTGATTAACTCCTTAGACAACAGCTATGTGAAGCGACCTGCCCGTTGCACTCTGACCAAGCCCGGAGCCTGCTGAGGCAGGCTGTGGTTGCAGCTGAGGATCCCCAGTCCTGCAAGAATATAAAATGCTTCATATTCATATATATTTTTTTCCCAGGTGCACCTGGGAAATAGACTTTGGATACCAGGACTGTGGTTATCTGTGATTGTTGGTAGCAAAAGAAAAAAAAAATGTTAAAAACCCTCAGTGGTATCACCAATCAGCTTTAAAAAGAAAGGGGCAGAGTTTGTTCTTAAACTGTGCTGGTTCTAATCCTGTGATCTAAAGAAAAAAGCTAAGTGGGAGGATGAATGTGTGATAACAGCTCACTGGTTTCTGGAATAGCAGGTTTTCAGCCCACAGGGACTGGGTGACTGATGGCTTTCCCCCCACCCCCGATCTTCTGCAAATTAAACATCAAAAAATGATAAAGAATTTTTGATTTGTAGCTTCTTGACTATTCTGATTAACAAGAAGTCCATGAGCAGGACAGAAGAGCTTTGCAGGTGTATTTAGGACAGAACACCATTGCTCCTCTGGAGGACTGAGGACATCTGTTGCAGTAGCACATGCCATGGTAGCCTTCAGTTCAATGCCAGGCCAGGATGTCCTGAAGCAGTGAGAGAAGGGTGGGTCTGTGCTGGACATGATGAGGCAGTTTGGAAGAAGCAACTGGGGAAATCACTGCTGACTCTTGCACCACCCATCCCTTTCTACCTCTAGAACATGGTGCTCTGTGTTCCAGACCTGCTTGCAGGAGCTGCACAAGCTGCTCTTAGACTGAGGGGCAGGTGCTCATCTTTCTTCCCTTCTTCTACTAGTCGTTCTCAGGCCTGGGCATCCTCCAGCCAGCACATGCAAAGCTTGCACCCTTCTGATTGTGTCTGTGCAGTCAGAGTCTGGGTGGGCAGCAGCATCATGGTGAGCCCTCTTCTCCCTTCTGCTTCCATCTGGCTTGCCCTGCCCTCTGCGTGGCTGAGAGTGTGCCAGCTGTGCTTTTTTTACACCACATCTTCCCTACTGAGGGGTCCTAAAACAACACTAAAAAATTTTGAAGGGATCCTAGAATTCCTTGCTAAGTTGCTTTTCTCCTAAAGAAAAAAAACCAAACCCGATGGGTGACCAGGTGTCTGGTTTTTTTTGGTATTGAATGAAGCCTGGAGCTGTCTGGGTCATCAGCAGCTAAAGATGCCTCTTCCTGCAGGAGTCACTTGCTGCTTGATGTGGATGAAGATGTGCTGTCCTCAGCCATGAGCCCTTTGCCCTTTCTGGATGGGGGTTCAGTTCTTGGTTACACAGCTTTGTCCAGCACTGCCTGAGCTTTGGAAATGTGTTAGCTGGTGTTACTGCTTAGTTCTGAGACATGCTGGACCTGGACTGTCACACAGCTGGAATAAAACAGGATTTGATCAAGTGTTAGAGTCCCTTCGAGGCCTGGCTGGAGACATGGGTTTTTTTGTGTGTTCAGCTTTGCAAAGGCAGTAGGCCCAGGCAGCTCCATGTTGGAGCAGGACACTGAAGTGTTTTTCCCTCAGATGGAGTGTGAAAAGGAACAGGAGGTGCCTTTTTGCAACAGTAAGGATTATCCTAGACTGGCTCTTTGGGTTTAAAAAATGGCTCTGGCAGACTTCAAGCTTGTAGCTGCTTTGCAAAGCTTTACTATTGCTTAGTCTGGTTTAGAAAGACACACAAAAAAAAAAAAAAAGAATGAAACAGCAGAGTCTTCCTGTAGAATCTCATCTTGTGTTTTATGGCTCTGACACACAGGGTCATCGACTTGAAGTGGGGGGCTTAGTATCCAGGAAGAAATGTTAATAACCAGCTCCCAGCAGGCGAGCTGAACTGGTGGCAGCCACAGTGGAAAGTGTTTACTACCGTGCTGCAGTGCAGACAAGGCCTCATTGTGTGCCTTTGACAGGAAAAATGTCCAGTTTCACAAACTTTGCTGAGCAAGGAGAAAAAAAAATAAATTATATTGCGGATCAACTTACAATGAGCACATTCATGTTTGAAGGAAAACTTGATTTTGATTTTTTTTTAATAGGGTGAGGAAGAGAGGCACAACTGCCAACGTGAAAAGGCAGCAGCTTCGGTGACCTACTAAAATTGCTTCCAGTCAGAAGTTATTCCTGGCTGAAGGGGGGTCCCAGGGGCTTGGATCCTTGACTCTGGAAGGCAGTTGCAGGGGGAAGAGTGTGGGAAGCCAGTCACTGCTCTGGAGCCACTCCAGGTACAAGGTGGGCAATGTAGGCAGCACAGCCCTTGCTGTGGCCAGACAGGGAGCCACTGCTGCAGCTGTGACATGCTTGGTCCCTCAGCACCCTGATGTCTCCAAGCTGCCCAGCAGGCATTTTTTTTCAAGATAGTATTTTTTTCCCCCCTCTATCTTAAAGTAATTGAAACAGAAGCAGAAATGAACTGCGTAACGAGCTAATAACCTAATAATTGTTTCGTCAGATTGAAAGCAAAGCTTGAGTGAGTTCAGTGCTATAAATCTTACTGGGGTTTTGTGAGCATTTGTCAAGGAAGCATGTACTCTGCAGGAAGCTGCAAGACCAGCAGAAATCCAACTTTGTTGTCATGGCAATGTCAGTAATTGCCTTAACTGTATGCCAAATTTGGTCTAGGTGACCCTGCTCAGGCAGGGGGGTTGGACTGGATGATCTTCTAGCTCCCTTCCAGCCCCTAATATCTATGAATCTATGAAATCATAGGTGCTTGTAGGATCACAGGAGAGTTCACTTGGGAAGGAAGTTCTGAAGCTCTGTTGTCCAGCCTCCTGCTCAAGGCAGGGTCAGCCATGAGATCAAACCAGGTTTCTCAGGGCTTTCTCCAGCCAGGACTTAAGCCACAAAGGATGGAGATCGTCCCACCTCCCTAGACAGTGTTTCTAGGCTGTTGTTACCACCTTCCTAATTCCAGTAATTCCGGGAATAATATTTTGGGTTTGCTGTGTCTTTGACATTTATTCACCACGCTCTGTATTTCTCACCACTTTGAGACAAATTGGGTTTTTCCTTCCACTTTGATTACAACTACCTGGTTGTGTTGTCTTTTATTTGATGTTTGTTTTCCGCCCACACTGGTACTGCTTTAGGAAAGCATCCTTAGTCACAACATTTGCAATTTAGCAGGGGATGTGCCCTTATGTACAAGTTAAATGCGTGCTCAATTACTCTTCACATAGACTTGGAAGTGGAAAGGTCAGATTTCATTCTGTGTGGTGAATTCTGCCAACCAGGGTACGTTACACACAGATCTCAAAGTCTGTGTCAAGGAGCTATGGTTTGAACAGACAGGGATTTTCAAAGGGGTTGATGTGGGTGGGTTTTGTGGCCTCCAGCATAATGCTTTGACATCATTTGTCATCAGAGGGGCTTTCATTTCTGTTTGCTTGCTTAGAGTTTTGCTGTGGCTCTTTAGTTTTGCCAACAGCAGTAATAATCAGAGAGCCACACGGCACATTCAAGCTCTAAGATCTGCTGTGCTGTCTTCTTCTCAGGGCAAAACCCAAAGCTGGTTGAGTTTTGGTTTACACTGTCAGCTTGCTGAGGATCACCAAGGGCAAGGCTGATTCCAGCCAGGGCACGGCCTGCTTTGGACTTGCAGAAGATGTTCATGCTGCATTGTTCTCCTTAATTACTACTCTCTGGAAATATAAGATATGAGATGAAGGAAAATGAAGCAAAGAGGCTTATTTAGGTCAATTACAAAAGTACAGGCTAATTGCATACCAAGTGGTAAAAGAGGAGAAGACAGGGCTCAGAGGAAAACAATGTCAACAGTGACCTACATAATCTCTGGAAGGAGGGGGGAGGTTGGTCAGCAGGCAGTGGGGAACATGTAGCTCAGTGTGAGAGGGGTTTGCATGCTTCTCTTCTCTTCTCTCAGCTCCCTGGGGCCGGGCCAGGACCAGCCTGTGTGCCAAGTGCCATCCGCATGGCCTGTGTAGAACTGGCCTGAACATGTAAGAACAGCCAGGGAGCCATCAGCTAAGTGATGCAGAGACATCCTTCCCCCGTGATGTTCAGCCTTGCAGGGAGCTCCAAGACCTCTTCCCTGAGCCTCAGAGCAGACCTGGAATTGCACAGCCCCCTGCTTGCCATGCAGAACAGCTCTGGAGTGAAAATTGTGTGGTTTGTGTGCTCTTGCTCAAGTTGCCAGGGGAAAGACAAGTGAAATACAATCAGGTGCTTAAGCACATGCTGGAAAATGTATATTGCAATCCCCTTCTGTGCCTAACAGTAAGGAGCACTCTAGCCTCACCTGACCCAACCTAACCTAACCCAGCCTTTCTACCTGAAACAGGCCCTTGGGTGATCTTAGAGCAGTAAGGCAGCAGGTGTCAACCTCTGCTCAGCAAGCCCTTGCAAGTACTTTTCAGATGTTTGTAGAAGGTGGCTCTTCTCAACTACCTGTCACAGACCCCCTAATGCCACTGTAGGGCCCACACCTTCATTCACTGCAAAATATTTATAGGCCTCAAGCTGGGAAAGATGTATAAAGTGACTGCTTTAAGGGAAACCTTTTTCTTTCCTAGCAGAGTTCAATGGTAAGTTTATCCTATGCTCCATCTTGCTAAAGAGCAGTAATTAAGGAGAACAATGGAACACAAATAACAAAAAGACACGTGGATTTGGTGGCCCTTAAGTAGCAGCTCAGTCAAATGCTTTCCTATCGTGGCTTTCAGCTCTCTAACTGGATTGGATGCTCTGTAACCAGCATCCAATCTCTGTGTGCATGCCAGGCAATGAGAGCCAGCCCTCTCCTAGCTGCCTGCCCATGTCCTTGTCTCTGCCCACATCTGAGGGCCCAGCTGACTGCTTTCCAAGCCAGCCCAAGTTCATGCCAGACTGCACTTCCACTGTGGGCCTTTGAGACTGTCGAGCCATTTGTCCCTGCATGGAAATTGGACCAGACTCTGTTAGCCTTAAGCTTAAAGAAGAACCTCCTGGGGATCAGCCTGGGTAACACATCGTGGTTTATGTGACCAGCCAAAGCTGCAGTGGTGGGGAGTTCACAGCAGCCAGAGTGCCCAGGCTGAGTTTTGCCTCAGTATTTGCTGTGTGTGTTCTCACAGCTGCCGTGGAGATAGCAGCAAGCACAGCATGTTTATGTCCATGGTGCTCTGGTTGCCCACTGCTGGAAAATGAACACCACAGTTCCTGTTTCTGGTGGAAATTTAAGTGTTGGAACCGAGTTGACCTCTGGTCACAAGCTGGCAAGTGCACACTTGTGAACACTAGTGGGGGTAACTGTTCAAAGCTGGAGCAGAGGTAGCTGTGGCTGTGGCATGGCCCTTGGGGAGCCACCAGCATCCCCAGCAGGTTTCTCTGCTCCCACAGCATCCAGGTTGGGCTCCCAGCAGGGAGTTCTGTTCACAGCGTGTGCTGCCAAGGGTAGCTGTGGGAAGAGCTGCATCCAGCCCTCCAGGCCACCCATCATCTGCCCCTCACCCATGCCACATGCCTGGAAGCACACCTGCCTGCTCCTGGCAGTGCACCAGGTGAGTCACACAGCCTCACAGATGCTTTGCTAATTACCTTAAAAATAGCTGTAAATGAGGGAATGGATTTTGTTGATCTCCTGAAATACGAGTGAGACCTAAGTACACTAGTTCACCTGCTAAAAGAGCCAAGATTTACATGGATTTAGAATTTTCTTCCTTCTGTTTAGGGCATATTCAGAAAACAATACAAATAAATATGAGTGTAGCTGTTTGAGATTTCCAAGTACGTTTGTGCACCTGTCCTGGTTTGAGTTAGAAGTCATTCTGCTCAGTGATTGTGTTTTTCAGCTCAGTCTCTTCTAAGCAGCTGCACCATCTGAAGTTAAGGGCAGATTTTTTTAAGGCAGTCTCTGCTTCCAGCAGTGGTAACACTCCATGTTTAGAGTTACTAGCAAGGGCTAGTTTGTGCAGAAAAGCTCCTAGGTGCTGTTTTAGTTTTTTAATCCCTAAGTCTCTCTTCCTTATTCCCTTTCTCTTAACAGAGAGCAGCTGTCACTTGTCTAGTAGCCAGCCCTAGTCCCTGACAGCACCTTTTGTCTTATTACAGGTAATATTTATTCTTGGTGGAAAGAAGCCTTTTCTGCTTCAGATGCAAACATTCCTATCTTCAGTTGGTTTTTCTATACCACATGCTTTTTTCATACTGTCCATGGTTTCTCTCTGTCAGCACAATTTCCTGGCAGGCAGCTGAATGGTGTTCAAATGTGCATATTTTTTTCAAGCTCAGCTGCAGTCTGTGATAGAAACACGTTCTCCCTGGATGCATTATGAACCAGAGATGTCCACATAACTTTTCTATGGGAAGATGTGAAGAAAAAATCCTGTGTAACTGTGGTTGTGATCTAAACATTTCAAGTCAGGAACCAGCAGCCTGATAAAAAGACCCAGGCTGTGATTGGAAATAGTTTCTAGGAACCCATTCTGCTTACCCTGTGTAGCTGTGGCAATAAAGGATGGAGAGAGGAAGGGACAAAGGTTACTAGGGGAAAACAAGTCAATAAGAACAACTAACTCTGTTTGGGCCTCATCACCTGACACGCTGTACACCTCTGAGTCTCCTGCAAACAATCCTCAGTGCATTTTGCCAGAGCAAACTCATGCCAATTAAGAGCTTAGTAATGAAATTATTAAGCTTGCAGTAATTTTCATAGTTGGAGAAGCATTAGATGTAAAATGCTCTGTGTATGCTGCACGGGAGCTGCTTTTCCTCTCTTGCCCTCTCTCTGTGCAGTTTCTCACAGTTATGAGAACTAGAAGCTGTTTGTCTTTCCTCCTCCACCCTCTCCCCACGCCTGAGTGCCTGCTGTTCACTGTTTTCACAACAAATCAACAGGTGGAAAAAGGGCTTGTGGCCCTGCTGAGTCAACAGTCTGTGTGGCTAAAATGATAACCCAGCTGGAGAGCAGCACCATGGTGCTTTGGAGGCAGAAGGGTTAGACAGCTCTTCTGGAAGGAGGCTGAATGCTCTTCTCCCACAAGGTTTTGCAGTTTGAGAGGAAAAAAAAATGTGTTCTCTGCTTTTTACTTGTCCTGAAAGCTGCTCAGGAAAGTGCCAGTTGAGGGTGTGGAGCAAAATGTCTGTCCCCACTGGTTTTGGAGATGCACGTGAGCAAGTTGAACCCATGCTCTAAGCTGACAGGAGCTGTGAATCTGCATGAGTGTGATGCTGATCCCTGACTAACTTACCTGGACTCCCAGCTGGCCTCGACTGCTTGTGCTGGCTGCCACAACTGCCAGTGTGGAGCTCTCTCTAGCAGCAGGAGAGCAGGTCAGCTCTGAAAAAAAAATGCAATCTTTCTTCAGATCTCTTTATCTGCCTAAGAAATCAGTTTAAAAAAAAAAAAAAAAGGGCAAAATGAACTGTGGGTCATGGCTGCAGTGTGGTATCAACACGTCAGGGGTTGGGGGGCACAGAGCACCTTGCTGTCCCATCCCATGGTGCCTGGGCAGTGCTCAGGGGATCTGGTGATGGGACCACATCCACCCTCATTGTGTCACCTAATGCTCCCTGCCTCTTGGTAAGAGCTTTGCAGGTAAGGAGAACAAATGCAAGGAAAGGTTTTAATCTCACAATGAGAGGGCTTTGTGTCTTCTTTTACATGCTCTTTTTTTTTTTATAATGATATTTTTGGTTAGTAAAATAAAAAATCACTTTTAAAATGTTACTTTGCTTGGAGCCCTGCAGGGAGATTATGGGATTATTTGCAAGATGCTGTTTATCAGAAAAGCATGGAGGACTTCTTCAACAGAGAAACTCTTCAGATGCTTTATTACCCAGTGCTTCAAAATATGGCACTGAATTTAATGAGGCATTTGTCCTCTCATTATTTATGGCATCCCTCAGAAGACTGCTTTAGGAACACATCTTTCAAGACAAATGCTGAAGAAAAATATTACCCTTTATTCATGGTACATTGTCCTTTCCAGCAAGGAAGAGCTCATCACCTCTGGAGTGAAGCTGAAAATCCTGTGGCTCCTGGTTAGCAATAAGTGACCTCAGCCAAGGTGCTGCCCAGCAGAGGTGGGCCCTACAGCAACACATTTGCACAAGACAAGCCTTGTTCTGACACAAAAGCAATCTCCAGGGAGGACAACAGCAGCACAAGAGGAGCAGTGGTGATTGGTAGGGTGGGGAAGCCCAGTGGGAAGCACACACCCCCTCCTCACAAGCTTCACATGTCTCTTTAGTGGGCTCCAAGAGAAGCAGCAGGGGATGACCAGCCAGCAGATTAGCAGCTTGGCTGCTGCTGCCATGGGAGAGTTTATTTAGGACACCAGGAGCAAGAACAACAGCAAGAGGCACACCATGGAGCAGTGGGTTTGCCAGTTGCTTCCAGACATGCCACTGGCTGGCAAGTAGAAATGTACTTCTCTTTGTTTCAAACTATGTGGGATTTATGGTGGGATAGGACTGGGAGAACAGGAGCCATGCAGATGAGCATAATCTACTCCACTTTCACCCCAGCTAAAGCTCTAGCAGTTGTAGAGTCAGTGCAAGCATTTTGCACTAACCTTTCATCAGTTTGGTACTACACTTGGAAAAACTGAACTCTGCTGATAGTGAAACAGAGATGTGGTGAAACTTGTACTGAAATACCTGGAGGAACACACTTGGTTTGCTTTTGTATTCATAGAATTAAAAAAAAAAATAAAAAAAGAAAAGAAAAGTTAGTGTTTCCATCAACAATAAAAGTGTTTGTATCAGAAAAAAGCTTCCTGACAAATCACTGACAGGATGCTTCTTTTTAGGATGAAATGAAGAAATCCTGACATTTCACCCTGCTTAAAAAATAACCAGAAAGGCAGTATGCTTTAGGCAGAAAATCAGAACCACCCATTCCCTGTCCCAGTTCCTTTTCCTCGAATTTAGCAGCCTGCTGGTGTTTCCCAGTTAGCCCATCCCTTCAGTCACTTCACACATGGAACAAAACTTGTTGCATTTCAGTGGCATCTCCCAAGAAACATCTCAGCTGCCCCTTGTTTTCAGACATCCCTCAGTTGTTTCTCAAAGGCATGAGTGTTTCTCCCAGAGGTGATGGCTGATGTTTTGCTGCGGAACAGCAGAAATTTAAGAGCTATCTTGTACAGTTTCCCTCTCCTATGTTGTCCAGTGCCAGATCCCAGTCCTGTAGAGGCTGGTGTGTGTTTTTAACTCCCTGTTTTTAACCTACTCTGGCACAAGTTGAGGCCAAGGTTTCCTCTAGTCCTACCACTTGTTACCTTGGAAGAAGGTAGCTTCTTGGGTTGCAGGCCATGGCTGGCACTGAAAGCTAAGATATTTGGACATTAGGAAGAAGTTTGGGCAGGTAAGCGGTGGTGAACCCATCCCTGGAGACGTTAAAGGTTGGGTTTGGGGGATGGGGCAAAATTTACTGAGTCTGGCAATTTTCTTGTCAATCTCACCACATTTGGTATCTTTGAGCAAGCTCTGATTCCTAGAACCTTGTGACATTTCGCCACACTAGCAACCACGGATTTCTCTATGGCACCCGTGTATCAAAACTAAAGCCTAACAAAGGTCAGAAACTGGCATTTTAATTTCACCTTCTCCAGTTTACTATGAGGTGACTGGAGCTGGTTGAGAGCACAAAGCTGTCCTGTGTTATGCTTCCAGGTTTTTTTCATCCATACTACAGGTTTCTGAGCAGTCAAGCATTAAGATCACAGCTCGAAGATCTCTTGTGCCTGCTCAGAACCCCACTTTGAATGCCAACAAGCTTTTCCTGAAGTTCAGGCAGTGCAGGTTTGCAGTCACGAGCCATGATGGTGGCAGTGGACACCAGTAAGGAAAAGACCACAAGCCAGGTGGATTGTTTGTCTTGGCAAACCTGTGCCTGAACCTCAACAAATTTTCATGGCCAGTATTTTTTTTGAACAATAATCTCCAATTGGGACGAATACTCTGGTTTTAATCAATCACTGAAGATGGGGCAGTAACCAAAGATGGGAAAGAGGGGAGGGCACCCAGAGTAGGAAATAGGGACCAAGATGCTGCAAGGACAGGTTGCAATAGATGGCAGTGCACGTTAAGGAGGGCATCCTAGCAGGACTTTTCCACCCTGAGAAATGCTCCCCTTTAGGGCTTTGGTGTGGAGATGTAGGTTAGGCCAGTGTGGACACGTACAGTCTCTTTGAACTCCTAGAGAGGGTGCTGCATCCTAAATATACACCTTATGATAGCAATTCAAGCCTGGTGGCCTGGGAAACCTGCCTCCCAACCTTCCTGCATGTGGTTAGTACCTGCCATGGCACGCTAAGGTACCTGTCTGTCCCTGTTTGGGAAGCACAGGAATTAGTGTAGTGGCTTCTGAACTTTTCCATGGGGAACAGCTAAGACATCTCTGGGGCAAAACCTTCTTGCTGCCAGGTGGTATGTGTGTTTGCTTCCAGGCTCTTGCCTGCTTTGTGCCAGCACGCAAGCCACCACATTTCTGACTTCGTGGGCTCTATCCCTGCGTCTTGGAATCTCTCTCTGGAGATGTTAAAAATCCACCTGGATGTGTCTCTGTGCAACCTGCCCCTAGGTGACCCTGCTTTTGGGGGGGTGGTGGGTGGACTGGATGATCCCCAGAGGTCCCTTCCAACCGCTACCGTTGTGTGGTTCTGTGATCTTGATGTGACAGTGGGCTGACAGATCCCTAGAAAACACTTTGGGACAGCTGAGGCGAGGAGCTCTAGGACTTCATCATAGGTGGGAACCTACGTACTGGAGTCGTGGGGCTGCAGAGTGCCGTGGTCATTCAGCTGCTACGGGTTTGGCTTTGCCAGCAGCCTCCGCCTCAGCTCCCTCCGGCCGCTGGAGCTCCACTGAAGGAGCCGAGCAGCAGAGGCGCGGTGTGGGGAGACGTTTATCCGCGTCAGGCTGCCCTGCCCTGAGGCGGCCCTCGGCGGTGGATCTTGACCAGACCCTTCCCCAACGTCCGGGAACGGCCGCCCGTAGACGTTAACGGCCGCCCATAGACATTAACGGCCGCCCATAGGCATTTAGGACCGCGCCGCGATCCCTCCGCCGACCGCTCTGCGCCGCTCCGTCTCCCTCCGCCGCCCCCCGACTCCGCTCCGCGGATTGACCCGCGCGGGCCTCCATAGCGCGGCCGGGCGGCCGCCCATGAGGAGCGGCTGGGGGGCGCTCGGCCCTGGCCTCCCGCGGCTGCCGGCTTCGCT
>JANHGL010023582.1:46402-91319 GCA_024611195.1 Ceyx melanurus | reverse complement strand
CTGGCAGCTCCCTGCCCTGGGCTGCGAGACCGCGACCCCGGTGGGTGGAGGGCGTCAGAGGCCGCTGTGAATGGCGGCCTTCGGCAGGGCGAGGGGAGGATGCTGAGGGGCTGGAGGGCGGCCGGGGTGTGGGGAAGGGCGGGCGGTCTGCGGCGGGACCTGCCCGGGTGGGTATGAGGGGAGCCTCAGGGACAATGAGGTCGGGGGCCTTTGGTGCCCCTGTCACAACCTAAGGTGCTGGCCTTGGAGTTTTCTGCCGCTGCTTAGCACTGGGGGGAGACTGGGAGGGGGAAAGGGGGAGCTGCGTAGGGTGAACCTTCAACTTTGGTCAAGTCTGTAAAGGAAATTCCAGTGAAACTTCAACCGTGGAGCTTTAAAGTTGAAACGATGCCCTCATGCTGAGGGCAGTCCCTCAGTCTCTTCAGAGCAGCAAGGCGTTGAATGGTGTGAACTGAAGTCAGCAAGAAATGCTGAATATAGTGTAAATGTGACCTGTACAGTACCTGTGAGAGTCGATAAGTGCTCTGGTCTCCTGCCTTAATATTGCATTGTGCAGCTTGGCAAATGTGAACTTGTGGTCCAAAAACCCTGCTGCTCTAGTGCCAAGCAATAATGCAAATACAGCCCTGCACTGGGCATCACAAAGTATTTCTGTTCTGTTGGTGAAATTCAAAGTATAAGAAGGTAAGAATTTAGTCCAAGTGTAAGAGCTAAACATGTCTTAGAGATGTTATCTTTTTCAGTGGTTGTGTTAAGACTTGTTTCTTTCTCTCTCCTGTTTTTAGTCTTTCAGCCTTCCTTTATCCATGTGTCAGGGCCCAGAGTCAATTCATTTTTTCTTGGAAATTCTTCAGGAGTTAATTTTTCTATAAGTTTAACTCCTGTAGATGAAGAGACAGGTAAGAACACTTCCTCCCCAGTAGTATATAAATAAATATATTTCAATAATTATTTTTTTTTGACAGTAAAATGACTGGAGAAATGGCAGCATGCTGCATTGCTTTAATAGTTACTGAAATAAGAACTCCAAAGGACTTCTGCTGATTAAATCTTGGGTCCTTTGTTGATTCCTTGTCTGCTGTGCCTGAGGGTGTGTCTAATTCAAGACACACAAGGAATTTAAATGTGCTTCTTATTTTCCATTCTTTCCTAAATGACAGTGGAATACTTCTTTTATTTATTTGTTTGCTTATTTAATGCAGGAAAATTGCAACTTGCAAATTGCAGTGGAAGTGAAAGAGCTGGAGACTGGAATTTGAATGTAACACCTGGTGTGGTATGTGAAATACTGATTCTTCCCTAAAATGGGAAGGACTGACCTATTATACATTAAAGGCTAATGAAATATTAGCAAAATGTGAATGTACTAACAATACAGTTTGAATGTCTTCCCCTTGCCTTTTATCCCTGGCATATCCCTTTGTGTGGATGCCCTTGCTGGAGTTGTGAGGTGCAGCTGTGACACTGGTTCCTTCTCCTCCTCCTCACCAGGATTGCCTGTACTTCCTGGTTAGCAGTAGCATCTGAGACTGTTTCAGAGCTGCTGGCAAGAGCTCATAGAAGTTAAAAACCTGGTGGTTTTACCCATCATGTGCTCTGGAACATCCACACTTCCTAGACTTGCCTTCAGTCTTACACACGATTCCTTAGGGATGCTGATGAAGTGGTTATAATTAGAGTAATTCAATACAAGCCAGCAAAGGTCTCAAACTTTATTTTGCTTTTTTTCTTCCAGAACACTTCTCAAGTGACAATAAACTTGAGTAGAAATCTGCAGCTGTGTTTGCCCAATGGCACTGGCTGCTGCAGGGCTCCTCTCTGCGTGGCCGAGACGCTGCAGGTCGTGGCGTGTCGTGATTCCCTGGTGCTGGCTCATCTCCTGGTGCAAGCTGAAGTATATGCCAACTCCTCCTCCTCAGCAAATGTGTCAGGCAAGTGACAAGCTAAAGAAGAAATGGGATTTTGGATGGTCTGTTCTTCTCTGTATGAAAAAGTAGCAATTGGGATTTGGGCAGCAGTGATACTGATTAATCACGAAGAGGATTGACCAGAATTCTGTTTGTACACAGAATAAAATGCAGTGTGCATGCTCTATTTATTTGGATTCCAGTCTAAATTCTGATTTTATTTTTTAATTCTTTTGCAGAAAATGCAACTATCATCCCAAACCAGGTGTTTCAGCCCCTAGGCTCTTGTCCTTGTGACTTGACAGCTGGAGCTTGTGATGTTCGTTGTTGCTGTGATCTGGTACTTACTTCTTATTAAGCTTTGATTAAGTGTTTTCACATTAAACTTTGAGAAACGAGTGTTTTCAAATTTCTAGGCTCTTCCTGTTGTCTGGAGGAAGAGAGAGGGACTGAATGCTTCAGACTAGGTGGGGCTAGAGGGCTTGCCTGGATTTTCTAGTATTTCTTATAGTAAATATGATCTCTTTCAACAAAATTGGTTTTATTTACCTGTAAGTATGGCTGTAGTGCCTATGGTAATACAATTACTGTGCTAAAAAGTGGCCATTTGTTTCCTTTCCAGGAGTGTACACCAGACTTGAAGGAGTTATTCACTGAATCATGTTTCACTGGAGTGTTTGGGGGGGATGTAAACCCACCTTTTGATCAGCTCTGCTCTTCCCAGTCAATGGAATATACCCCTGAATGGTTCCCCTTCCTCTGTGTACAGTCTTCTCTTGACAATGCTCCATTTCTTGGCTACTTTTATCATGGCTCTATGTAAGTTTATTTTCTCAACACACACATCAGGCATGCTACTGATAATATAGCCTGGTTTATAATGAAAGTTATCTTGAAATGGGCATTTTGGGGTGTGAACTTGAAATGGAAATGCAGCAATGTAATTGGTACTATGTAAGAACATGAGGCATGAAAGCAAATGTGTAACCATTTGTGTGAGGTAAAGAGCTGTTTCATTTTTAAACTTGTTTGCAGTTCTACACCCAAAGTTCCTTCTTTTAAGATCCCTTTACAAGCTTCTCCTGGGAGACTTTTCACTGGTTACAGACATGGTGATCCAATTATGACAGAAGAAAATGAGTATTTTACTATTCCCCAGGTAATTACTTCGTGTTTAGGAGCTTTGATTCTTCTGGGTCTGATACTCTTGGTGTATCACATTCCTTATGGCTTTGCAACCAGATTCTTGAAACTGCTTCTGTGAAGTGGTGGAATCTATTTTTTCACAAAGAAAAAAAAGCTAAAAATCATTATTAAAAGTAAACATTATCCTTCCCAATTCCCCTGCCCATCTCCTCCATCACTTCAAAAATGTTCACCTCTCTTTTGCTACAGATTGAGGTATTTTGATAACATCAGATGACTGTAGCACACAGCATGGAGCTCCAAGTACACTCAGAGTATTTCACTAAGAAATAATCTCCACTTGAAAAACAAGGGGAAAAAATACTTGAATAGAAAATAGAAAACATACTTGCTTCAACTCACTTATTTCTGTTGAACCACCTGCAGCAATCCATGGCTGGACAGTGTGTTGGAAATGCCCCTGTAGCCTATCTCCAGAACTTTGATGTCCAGTGCCTTACCAATCTAGCATCCTACAAGGAAGGGCTGCCCCATGATGTGAGGATCAACAGTGGTACTGGAGGTAGGGCTGCATACACCCCAACCCAAGTGTGTTCTGCTCTCAGAACAGAACAAACCCCAGGGCTGTTGACAGTAGCTACATGGAATATCTTTATTTGGGGGCTTTAGTTCAGCATTTGGGGATGTCCTGTTCATGTTTCTGGTGACCTAGCAAGTGTCCTGCTATTTCCCAAGATATAGGGTATAATATTTATATATTTAGGGTATAATATAAATATATTTAGAGGCATGGCCCTTTGTTTCCCATGTAACTTGTTTCTGGTGACTCATACTGGTCATGGCTACACAAGCCAGAGCAGCATCTCTCCCTTTTCTCTTCTCAGGCTGTTGCAGAGCCCTTTTTCTGTCAAGAGGGTGCAGTATCATCATTTCAGAATTAGTCAGAAGTGGTTACTTTCTGCATTACAAAAAACAGAAACTCCTTCTGGAGTTTGAATGTGTTTACTAGCACAAAGATATTTATTTTATGCTCCATAACTGTCTGATTTTGTTAATCTCCATTTCCTCAGGGATAATATAATACATAACTATATCACAAAAATACACAAGCCATTTGGTCCTTTAACAAAATTAATCTTTTAAATAATTTTCTACTGAATTCTGATAACAAAAAAGGGTTGCACCTTGGATATGAAAGCAGCATGTCTGGTTCTGCTGTCAGTCAGCATCACTGCAGTGTTTGCTTTCCATTCCCAGACTTCATCCAACAAAGTGTCATCTACAGGAGCATCACCAACACGGGCAAATTCATCACTCAAAGTGGTAAGTCTCTTCCTTCAGTATGTTTCTTACCTAACCTGGGCTCTATGTGAGCCTAAAATATTTACCTGCTGCAATGCTCAGGGTCTTGTAGGTTATGTAGTACTTAAAAAATTAAACTGTTTGCCTTACTGCAAAGCAGAAGGTATTTAATTTACCACATCATACTTTAAAGAAATCTCCAGGGTGAACATGTAAGTGGGATGGTCAGCCTGAGCAGATGAAGGTGTTTCTGGTTTGTTGGCTCTCATGCCTTTTTTTAGCCAGTGAGGCAATTATCTGATGTAAGTGGGAGGATAATGCAGCAGAAATGAAAGTCAAGGAATCCAGGCTAATGGGTCTTTCTGAGCAGTGGAGGGAGGGATGAGATGAAAGCAGAGGGAGTCTGAGACTAGAGAAGTGCATCATCAGTTGCTGATGAGAAGTCCAGTGCTGGGTTCTTCTGGAGAGATTTAACTACAAAAGGACCTGGAACTGCTGAGGCTAAAACATTGATAAACTGGGCAATTGTACTGTTGTGCTGGCCTTACTTAAACAGTAAAAGAAATCCTCAAAAAGATGAATATTATAATTCCCAGGGTTTTGCCAGAGTTTTTTGACATGTTCTTTTCCAGTTACAGTAACATAACTTTCTAATTAGCAATGCTTTTCATTGTGGGCTTTTATTTATTGATTTCTTTCTCTTCCTCCTGCCAGAAAGCCCCCCCACTGCTGATGTTCTGTGTCAAAATGTAACTTTTGCAGAGAATTACACCTTCCTTTGGAAAGATAAGAACATAGAGCACATAAATGTCACAGTCTTCCTTGGGAGTTTGTGTGATGGAGGTATCATGACAGTTCTTTTATGACTTTTTATTTATTTGTTTCCTTCAGCAAGGAAATTCTGTGATAGGAGCTCTTGTTTGTTAATGCTTTAAAATAATTTCTTCTGGACTCTGGAGAGAAAATGTATGGGGCTGATTTCTGTTCATTTGCATTTGAATCTTCTGTTTCTAATGAAGGATGGAAGTTTGTATCCTACACAGAGAATACCTTTTGCTAATTAACAGCATACTTTTTGCTTATTTGTTCACTTAAAAGTAAAGTTTGTTTGTTTTCTTTTACCAGAAATACTGACACAGAGATTCACAGTCAAATTTCTAAGTTTAAAGAACACAAATGCAGCAGAACTTTTGGAGAATCCAGGTAATAAGTTTATTTTGCCTCTTAAAAATGGAAAGGGAAAAAAAAAATTGCATGGATTATGGATTATAATCAGTGACTATGTTTTATATCTCATAGTTGCTATCCCCTACCTTCCTGTCTTCATGCACTGCTGATTAAAAGAGAAATAATTGGTTCTTAAGCTTTTGTTGTTGGCTATTTAAAGTGAGTGTATTCCTACTGTAATGGGAAAGTCTCTTCATTTACTTCAAAACTGATGACATTTATTATTAAAACAATGCTCATATTTCTAGATCCTTATGCATTGTTCACCATTTTCCCTTCCATGGTCAGGTTATCAAGTTGGAAAACCAGTGAGAGCTGCAAATCTGAATGCTTCTGATACTTCTGGAAGCCTAAACATTTGGCAGACAGGTACTGGCCTGGGAGGTTTCAACTTCAGCTGTACTTAATGCTAAAGTGCTTTTGTGTGTATCTACATATTTAAGAATTTCTGCCAAATTTTGCTTTTCTACACTATTCCCTAGTCTTTGTTCAAACTGCAGTGAGGGAGCCTCTAGTGCTTTCTTGGAAAACTGAAGTTGAATGGACCTGTGTCTATTTTTGAACCATACCCGTGGTGGTTTGCATTTTAATCTTTGCTGTTTTTGCACAACATGAAAACCAGTGATTGCTGGGTACAGGAAAGCTCAAGTAAGATGTTTTATTTTATAGCTGGCAGAGGTTTGTGTACATCAGCAACCTACACACCAGTTTTATTTGGACTGGATGCATTCTCTGGGTGCATTCTAGAAGTTGGTATTGATGAAGATTGTGGCCTTTTAAGGTGAGCTCTGTAGGTTGAATTGGTTTTCCCTGCATCCCTCTTGTTGATTGTCTACAAGTGCCTTAGATCAGCACTGTCAAGTGTTCATGGATGCATTTCAGCTTTCTGATGTTGATAATCCTACTTTATCATAATTTCCCCTTAAAAAAAAAAAAAAAAGAGATTTCACTTTCATCTCTGTATCCAAATGAGGAGTAGGTTGGGGTGGAATCCTTTGCCATTTTGTCCTTTCAACAGATAACTCAGTAGTTCAAGTTTGTTTTTATTGAGTGATAAAAATCTTTCTGAGGAAACATGATAATATTGCAAGTGGTAGACAGTACAGGTTTATGTTTTGTATAATCTTATTTTGCAGAGGAAATGTAACTGAGAAATTGGGTTCATTAATACAAGCTACTCACATTGCAAAGAGGAGCAACTCAAGTTCCAGTGATCTCAATGACTGGGTGGAAATGATACGTGAGTGAGCTTTGGTTGGTTGTTTATGGCCTAAATATGCCCATAAAAATAAAGCATCTCAAAATAAAACCAAAATGGAATTTCAAATCCTGAAGTTTCTGCTCTTGTGTGTGTCTGGATTCATCCAGACATCTGTTTAACTGCACTTACATGGATTTTACTGCCAGCTTGTACACATATGACTTGGTATTTTAGCTCTCTGCTCATAAAATACTCCTTTATTTGGATTTTATGTAGAGAAAACACACTTTTCTATGTTCCTGTGTGAGCATTACCAGTATTTCACTGGACTATGACAATAATATAATCAAGAAAAATAGAATGTTTTGCATAATATTTCCATTTAAATAACTCTGTTCTCCCTCACAGGTCTTGAGCCCTTTAATTCTGATACCAATGTGAGCACTGGAAACTTGAAAGGCATTTGTCCAGATATCCCTGCAAATCTGAATATCCACATAATCTTTGCTGATGTGGGAGCAGTACAAGGGATTCCCCGACAAGAGATTCTTGCTGTGCAGATCAGGTAGAGAAAGTTGTGTCTCTGGCTGGCTGGTAAATGTTTCATTTTGAGACTTGATTACCTAACAGATACAGATTAAATTTTACAAACAAAAATCTTATTTTTGTTATTTTGATTTTTTTTTTCATGCTTTTAGGTGTGCAACCCAAATTCCTGTGATCACAGCCGAGTTTGCTTTTCTTCCTCTAAACTGAAAATTAACAAATAATTAATGGTTAAAAGTAGATAGTCTTTCTACTTCACTGATAGCTTATATAAAATTAATGGTGCTGCCATTCATTTAATTAGTAGGCATATGCAGGGCATTCCATCAGAAGAAGGTTTGAATTTCTTGTCCTGTGGTGGAAGTGAAAACTTTTCCTGAGTTTTGACTAACCCATGTAGAGCTCTTCTTAAGAGCTGTGAAAATACTTTATTCTTTCCTGAATCACTTGGCAAAGGCTTTTTTTTCCCCTCTTGAGTCAATCCCAATCAAATACATGGGATTGTGTTCAACTTTACCTCATTTCCAGGCTTTGCAAGTTATTTCCCTGCAGGATGTTGAAAATCCAGAGATCATCAATCACTTCCTAAATACTGTGTTATTTTGGCCTTTCATGCTTATCTTTAGGCTCTAAATTTCCATTTACAGCCCTGAAGTAACAGTTTTCCATATCCTTACAGTTACTCAACAGTCATTTGGCAATTCCAGTGTGGGCTTATCTGTGGAAACAGCCCCAGCTTTCTTCCCATCACTGCCTCTGTTCAGTTCATTAAAGTGCCAGCCCAGCCACCCATTCCCCTGACAAGGTAATTTTGGTCATAACCTTGATATTCAAACTGTGTTAAGCAGATGTAGTGACACCTTTTCACTGTGTTTTTCCACTGGTACTGGGGTTAATAACCTGGTTTTTTTTGGTTTGTCTGTTGATTTTGTTTGTTTTTCCCAGGTTTCAGATGAATTACACAGAGTTTGACTGCAATCGAAATGCTGTGTGCTGGCCACAACTCTTTTATCCTTTCACAAGGTTTTACACAGGTAAAAATAAGCAGCAGTGTGGAATGCCACAAACTGGCCATAGCTGAAACCCAATTAGGTGTGGAGATCAGTCTGAAAGATCACTGTGTTGTAGAGAATTTTAAATTAATCTTAAAAAAACCACAGTCCAGAAAGTCTTTTTTCCTTGATAATGCACTAATTCCTTAATTAACCTGTAGGTCAAATGCCTGGCATTTCAAAGGGTATCAAGACACTTGCACTCTGTGCTGGGAGCTGCATGGGCAGAAGCAACTGCCTGTGTTTAGCTGCACAATTTCAAGGACTAAAACTACACAAATTAAGAAGCTTTGGAAGTATGAAGCACCTTCCTTACTTTGTGCTGCATTGTATTATGTGGTTTATGTTACATCATGCATTTTATTCAGGCTATGCCTATAATCTGTATCCATTTGGTTGTTGTCCAAGCTAATATTTATCTCTCATATACTTACAGGTTTTTTTTTTCTTTTTTTTTTTTCAGGAGAACCATATTCCCAGTGTCTTGCTAAAGGCCTCTCGTTGGCATTCCTTGTTTTACTTGCAGCAATTTTGAGCAACCCTTGTTTTTCTAAATTATGGGATATTTTCTTGATTTAAAAATGTTGATGTCAAGAGAACCACTTTGTTGTTTTCGGGGTTTTTTTTAAGCACTTTTGGGTGAAAGTTATGGATAAATATTCTTGGATTTTGTAAACATTTGCTATAAACATTTAATACTCTTACGGAATACAGAAAATGGCGATTATTTAAAATGAAGTAACAGAATTATGTTTCAGTGCTTGGCTCTGTGTTTGGAGCAGCAGGAGTGCAGAGCTGTGAGCTCAAGTGAGCTCTGTGTGACCAACTGCATGCGGTGAGTGCAGAGCCCAGGGAGTCAGGGCTGTCATTGTCCTGTCAAGCTTCTTCTCTCCTACTGCAGCAGGTCAAGGCTTCCATAGTAAACCCCTCAATCCCACCTGGTTTTGGGACAGTCCACAGATGGTCAATGCTCTTTTAAAAGTAATAATGGTTCAGATATTGATCTGTAGTTCACTTTTCCAGTTAATGGCTTGCAATGGTCTCTATCTGACTCGGGCACAGAAAACATTTACAACCGACTGTCTTCCAATGACCTCGTAATTATTTAGGTTGGAAAAGACCTTTAAGGTCCCCCCGTGGTCCGGAACTTCTCATCCTAACGCATTTTCTCCCGTACATCCTTTGCCGGGGTGAATCCGCGTCGGCCAGCGCCCTTTCCAGCCCGTTCCTCCCGAGGCTGCGGGTGCACCAGGCTCAGCAGCAGCAGCCGGTAACCGCTCCGAGCGCTCTGCCCGCCCCGCTCCGCCTTCTCCGCCGGCCCGCCCCCGGAAGCAGCTGGCCCCGCTGCCGCTCCGGGCTGGGCCGCTCCGCCATGGCCGCCGCACCGCGGGCTCCCGCCGGCTCCAGAACCGCTCCGCCTCGCCGCCCACCTCGCTGAACCCCCTCCTCGGCTCCCCTCCCGCGGCCCGCCATGGGCTCGCTGTTCCGCGGAGAGCCGATGTGCCTGGCGCAGCTCTTCCTCCAGAGCGGCTCGGCCTACGAGTGCCTCAGCGAGGTGGGCGAGCGGGGCCTGGCCGAGTTCAGAGACGTGAGTAACGGCGACGGGGCTCGGGAGCCCGGCGGGGTTGTCTGGGAGAACGGGGCGGGGGGGAAGAAAACCCGGAGGGTGGGCGATGCGTGGCAAGCCGAGCCGGGCAGATCGGTTGCCGGTGGAAGGTGCGTGTGGGGGTTTCCTGCCGATGGTGCGGTGTAGAGTCCAAGATCGCTTTTAGCCCCGTCTTTCCCCGGCTGAAATGCAGATGTATCGTCGAATACCGGGTTGGAAGGGACTTCAAGGATCATCTGGACTGACCTTGCATCTGTAACTAGATATAAAACTTCTACTGCATTTGCCTGGAAGGTGATGGAAGGTTCCTGTGGAGCTCTAGCCTCCCTGAGACCCTATGGAGGGGTGTTTTGGGATAACTGTATCCCATCTCTCATGGAAGCAGCTTAAACATGTTTGGTTTTGGGTTGTTTTTTTTTTTGCAGTAGGATCCCATGGAAGAACCCCTTACTCAGCTGAAGCCCCCCTGACTTCAGTCTGAGTGAACACATGCAGTTCTAGATATACTCACCCCACTGACACTGATACAAACACATGAGCTGTTCTGTAGGTTTATTTTTTCAACATCACACGGTGCTGGTTTGTAAAACACACCTGCTCCTGGAGGAGCAGTTCACCTTGGAGGAAACTACATGCCTGACTAATAGAGAATTGAGTTGGGTAATTAACCTTGTTTCTTCATTGTCTCATTGTAATTATCTCATCTTCCCTTGCTGACATGGAGACTTTGGAATTTCTTCCAAGTAGTCTTCAGAAACGTAGGTTGCAAAACTTCTGCAAGGAAAGCTGGGAGAATTTAACAGCCTCTTAGTAAATATGGCAGATGGGAGGTGAGAAACCTGTAGGAATAATTACATGGGTGTTATGTTTACCATGTTGGTGCCATTCCAGGTACCTGAGACACCATTTATTCCAGAAATAACTTACTAGTGGGTCTGATTGAAAAGCTGGATGTAAGTATCAGAGACAAGACACAGTCATCATGCAGGGGTGAGGGGTTTTATGCTTTCCTAGCTGAAAGCACCTGCAGAAAGCAAACACATAGAAAACCTGCAGAATTGTCTCCATGAAGTCACAGAAATTCTGGGTTTTTTTTAGGAACAGTTCCTGTGTTAAATACCTAATAAGCATTTTGTCCTTCTCCCTCAGCTCAACCCAAATGTCAGTGTATTTCAGAGGAAATTTGTGAATGAAGTAAAGAAGTGTGAAGAAATGGAAAGAATACTTGGTGAGCTTTGTTCTCGTGCCTGCTCCTTCTTGTCTGTGGCATCATTAAAGCTTTATTGCTAGAGCTGAAGGTTTCAGCTGCAGGGCTTTTTATTCATGCTAAATAGAGGTTGAGTTTTGTGGTAGGGTTGTGGAGTTGCTGGTCTCTTGCTGATACACTCCAGACCATTTCAGTATTGACTGCTTAAAACTGCTAGGAAAATGAAAGCTTTGCTCTGGGTATTCCCTTGACTAGAAGACAAACCCTGGTTTTCATGTTATGTAACTCAATAGTGTTGAACTTCCAAGGACCCTTAGCAGTATCTTCAGTTGTGACTTGTTTCCACGTGGTAGTTAATGAATGCAGAAGGGCATGCAGAGCATTACAGCCAGGATGTAGATTTCATCAGTGTATCCTCAGGAAAAGTCACTGTTAAAGGGTTTTTTACTTGGAATCTCTCACCAGAGCCACATGCTGGTCATGCCAGACCATCCCAGGAGCTATTTCAGCAATTTCCCTGCCCAGCAGGAGTTGCATTTGTTGTCAAGGTTGCTTAAGCTGCCTCCTTCGAACACTTCTTATTCCAAACATGGGTCAGTGGGCAGAACTCAGTTCTTGTCAGCTGGCACCATGAGCAGCAAAGAGAAACTCTGAGATGTTAAAAGCTTCTTAAAAAGTACTTGTGGTTGGAAGGTTTCAGTCAGAGGACTCTGAGGGTGGCTGATGTCTGCAGGCCCCCAGAACAGAACCATTCCCTGTGTTTATTCCCAGTGCTCCCTCAGCCCTTTGTTTGGAAGGCTCTAGTGTGTGTGTGGTGTTGAAAACAGATGAATCCAGTAGCCAGGGCCTGATGCTGCAGTGTGATCAGCACCATCAATAAGAGCTGAAGGGCAGCCCTGCAGCATCCTGGGAGGTAGAAGGAGATGCCAGTCCTTTCCTGATGCTGTTTTTCCTCTTGCTCCAGGCTACTTAGTACAAGAAATTAAAAAGGCGGATATTCCACTTCCCGAAGGAGATGTTGCTCCTCCTGCCCCTTTGCTGAAACACATTTTAGAAATCCAGGTAACTTTTCCACACAACAGATGCTAAAAGTGTAGCTTTGGATCTTGGAACCTCAAACTTAACTACTTGGTGTCTTATTAACCATGTCTTAGTTAACATGGCTATTAACTTAGGGGTGTGGCAGGAGTGGCAGAACCGTTTGCTTTTGCTTTTGTCCAGTTTTTTTTCCCCAGTGTTACTTCAAAGATTTCCAGTAAGGATTTGATAACAGAAACTTCCTTTGAAAGGGGCAAAACAAACTCTTGGGGTTTGCAGTCACCTGTTTTGTTTTGATGGATTGGCTCATTACACTGTTCCAGACAAATAGTTGTCTGCAGGTGGAGTCCCTCTGTCTCATTTATTGCTTTGGGACTTACCTAAGGCTCTTCTTGTGCATCCAGCATTTCCAGGGTGTATGGGATTTTTATTATGCTCCAGTCTCTGTGTGTTCCAGTGCTGGTTGCCTAGCAAAACATTTTTTTTCTGAATGCTTTTTCTGGTCTTATGTTAGAAGTAGAAGCTTGTAAAATGCAGATATGATTTTGAATGACACTCAGTTTTGCTGTAATTCTGTTAGTAAAAGTGAGATGTATCTTGCACCCTGGACTTTCTGAAGCTTTGATTCCAAGTCTGCATTGCTTAGCTTGGACACAAATTAGGGTCAGAACAGCAGATTTAACAGATGCCAGTGGAGGATCAAGTGTACTCGATACAAAGCAGTCTTTGACAGCCTGAGGAATAAAATCTATGGAGCTTAAGTTAATTAAGAAATGAGGAAACTCCCATCATTGCAGCAAATTAGCATGTGCTTCAAATTAATCCTTCCCTGATTTCCAGAACAGTGTAACTGATTCTACATAATTTTCATTTTCCTCTGTGTCTTAGGAACAGTTGCAGAAGCTGGAGACAGAATTGAGGGAAATAACTAAAAACAAAGAGAAGTTGAAGAGGAACCTGCTTGAGCTGACAGAATACACCTGCTTGTTAGAGGTCACCCAGAGATTTGTTAGAACAGCTGAGGTACTGCTGATGTTCTCTGGAAAGGATTGGGTGGCATTTTGAGGGACACTGTTCACAATTCCAGTGCAGTGTGTGACTTGGCATGGAGCTTTGCCCAACATTGCTCATTATTAGTTGAGAGCCTGGCAGGCAAGCTCATGGGCAAGGCTGTGGGCATCATATACAGAGCAAAATGCAGCCCTGGGCTTAAAGGAGCTCTGTGATTTCTCTCTTGAATGGTTTGAGTGTTACTGCTGATAGCAGCTGAGAGCAAAGGTGTCTTTGTGTTATTTTGATGCTTCAATTGTGGTAAATTTAGCACGTGACCTGAGTTGAATTGCTGAGAGCAGTGCACTTGACATCTCAAGGTCTGCATTGTTTGAAATTAACACAGGAGAAAGGTTTCTATTTTAATTGAAATAATTAATTAGCTTGTCTTCTTTAGAATAATAAATGAATTAATCTGTTGGCTTTTTTTTCCCCCCTGAAAGCTCTGAACAATCTCTCTTTTATTTGCTAGTATGAATCCCATTTACATGCAAATTATGAAGAATTTCCATCAGTGGAAAATGAGCCATTAGTGGATTACAACTGTATGCACAGGCTGGGTGCCAAGCTGGGGTAGGTATGGTCCAGTCCACCTATGGCAGGGTGGTTCAAGACTGCTTGGTGAGCTGCTGGAAATAATGGGCTGTTTTCCTCCAAGATGGGGTGCACTTTGACTCTAGTGATTTGAGCCAAAGAGTTTTAGGGCAGGAATCTGCCCTAAATGTACCTTTGTAATAAAATTGCATTATTTGAAGGGATGAGCACCAAAAGAAGTGTTACAAAGCTTCTGTAAAATGAAGTTTATGCCTTAAGGAAAATCTCTAAAAGCTCTAAGTCAGTACTTTGTTCTGTTGGTCAAGCTGGTGTTTTTCTAGGATAAACACACTGTGTTTTAATCCCCTGGCACTGTCAGTTGTAACTGAATTTATATAGTATTGCCTACTTGCCTTTAAAATGGTGTATGGAAACTACAACACCATGATGAGAGGCTATCTTACCAAGAAAAAATGAAGAACCAAGCCATCACAAAAGGAAAAAAAAAATCAAGAATGCAATTCTAGTTGTGTGCTCAGGGCTATGGTCTGTTTGCTTTCCAAATAGAAGTTGGTTCTGTTTTATATACTAATTACTTCCTCTTTAGGGTGATGCTTCCTTCTCCAGAGATGGCAGATATTAAACTATTGGGACTGTGTGACCCCAAGTGATGATGTAGTCTGAGTTATTAATTTTCTTTGTGGATTTGAGCTTACTTTTCCAATGTTTCTTTTTCCACAGGTTCATCTCTGGCTTAGTTCACATAGCAAAAGTTGAAGCATTTGAGAAAATGCTGTGGAGGGTCTGTAAAGGCTACACAATCCTCACCTATGCAGAGCTGGATCAGTGTCTGGAAGACCCAGATACAGTGAGTAAAACACTGTAACTATCCATTAATTTCATGTATACTTTTCCTAAGATGTGGAAGAATTGCTGCTCAGGTCTGCCTGCAGGGAATGTAAATTTCCCAGTGGCCTTGGAGGGAAAACTATTTTACTTTATTAGGAATTGTTAAGACTTGAAAATTACAGGTTTTGATGCCACCTGAACTACAGGAGTAGCAATTAATGCATCATGGTTCATCTTGGTGAGGGCAGAAACTTCACTGTGGAATGGTAGTGACTTTGTGACTGCTGATCAAAATCTGTGGCATAAGTGGCTGCCTGGGTATTTATTAACTAGCTCTGTACAGGGCAGTAGCTTTGAAGAGTCATTTTATTTGTTCATTCAGTAGTTAAGGAAAAAAGTCTGAAGTGCAGTTGGTCTATGAAGTTTTTTTTCTCTGAAATTTCACATTCCCTTATCGTAAATCAATTGTGGCTGCCTGATGGGTCACTTGGAAATTTTGCTTCAAATTTAATTGTAACTTTCTTTTTGTTTGTTTGTTGTTTCTTTGTGGGTTTTTTTTTGGTGGTTTGGTTTTGGTTTTTTTTGTTACTAATAATTCTGAGATATCAGGGGAAGTAAAAGAGATAACTCTTCCTGGTTTTCTCTAATATACAAAATGAGAGTGCTGTTGGCACACACTTGAAGTGTATTTTTTGGTCTTTAGGGAAATGGTGGAAGGTTAATTCTACTAACACAGCTCAGTCTAATTGTTCAGATTTGTTATTTTCCTCTCTGATTATATCACAGTGGAGTTGTTGGTTAAAAACAAACTTTACCAACTGAACTGTTTTGCTTTTCAGGGGGAAACCACAAAATGGTTTGTTTTTTTAGTGTCCTACTGGGGTGAACAGATTGGCCAGAAAGTTAAGAAGATTTGTGACTGGTAAGAAGGAAAACTACTATGTATAACTACTTTATGACTGGGTTATTTTCTTGTTAGTTTCCTCCCTGCTCCCTGTGTTGATTTTTAGGCAAGGCTTTTGAAGAGAAATCAGTTCCTCTCCCCCCACTGCTTTCTAATGATATATACAAATAAATGCAGGACTCATTTCACCCACAGCCCTCACAGGCAAAACTCAGGGGAAAGTTCTGTGGTTATTGTGAAGGTTGTGATGCAGATTTCACTTGAGGATGGGGGGTTTGGTTTTGGTTTAGTTTGGTTCTTCAGCACATCCCTGTTTTGCTCCCTGTAGCTACCACTGCCATGTGTATCCCTACCCCAGCAACGCAGAGGAGCGCAGGGTGGTTGTTGAAGGGCTGAGTGTTCGGATTCAGGATCTTCACACTGTGAGTAAAGGGCATGTTGGTCCTGCACCAGGGGAAATCCACCCCTCACAGCATGAAATACACAAATATGCTGCTAAAATACTTAGAGTTTTGGAGCTGGAGACTGTTTGTCATATTCCTGGTCTCCTGTGGGATGTGTCAAACTTCAGGGCTCTTGGCCTTGCCCTCTGTTTTCAGCAGCAGCTCGTGTGCCCTCCCTCCTACAGATGTGCTCAAGCACTGAACAAATCTGAGGTGCTGCCTGTGCTTCAAGTAACCACTGCTGCATTTTCAATTAAATCTTTGTTTTTCTTCTTGAACAAAGGTGCTGCATAAAACTGAGGATTACTTACGCCAGATCTTGTGTAAAGCATCTGAATCAATCTATACTTGGGTCATCCAGGTGAAGAAGATGAAAGCCATTTATCATGTACTCAACCTGTGCAGTTTTGATGTCACAAATAAATGTTTAATTGCTGAAGTTTGGTGTCCAGTGGCTGATCTGCAAAATCTGCGCCACGCGTTGGAGGAAGGTTCAGTAAGTCAGCTGAATCCTCCCTGATGTTCAAACTGGTGTCTTGAGCTAAGATAAGGAAAGAAAAAATTATATAAAATAGGCTAAAAGTAGGCACAGGCAGATCTGGGTGTCTCTGAACTCATACCAGACAATTTATTTATGAGCAGGGCCTTTGTTTAGTGCTGTTAATGCTGCTTTATTTTATTCTTTTACTTTTTTTTTTGCTTGTTTTGCTGGGTTTTTTTGTTCTTGAATTATTACTGTGTTGGACCCAAGTCAGACTGGGCTCCCAGTGCTCTACAGTCAAGTAGAAGGTTCTGATTCCCTTGTGTTAGTTGTGTTGGGTGCAGGTCTGTCTTGCTGTTTTATAAAGAGAATTTTTTAGTAACAAATCTTTGTTTTATAATAGTGACTGATGAATCTGGTCTGATATTCCCTATAAAGTAAGGATTAGAACACTACAAAAATAATGTTTTTAGAGGAAAAGATTAATTTATGTGTTTTGGGTTTTTTAGGAAGGCACAAAGGGATAAGAAACTTGGGGCTTAATGTAGGGATGCTTCAGGGTCAGTTAAACTACTGATAGAGGAAATATTTTCACTTTGATTAGGTGAAGCATCAACTGCATTTTTGTATTAATCTATCTCATTTCTGTCTGTAATTAGAGGAAGAGTGGAGCTACAATTTCTTCCTTCATGAACACCATCCCAACAACACAACCTCCTCCAACTTTGATACGTACCAATAAATTCACCTCAGGGTTCCAAAACATTGTTGATGCTTATGGAGTTGGAAACTATGGGGAAGTGAATCCAGGTTGGTCCTTCTGTGAGCTGTGCTGTCATTATTGCTTGTCCTATGTGTTTAAACACCTTGCTGAACTGGTTACCAGTAAATGCCAAACAGTGACAACCAAACTGCTTGTTAGTAGCTGGTTTAAACCTCGAGCAGCTCATCAAAAGTACAAATGGTGCTCCAAGCAGTAAGATGGGACTTTTTATTTTGCTGATTTATTTTAAGGTTAAAGATGCTGTTAATGGCTGTATAATGTTTGTTTAGATGTTTTACTTTGGATAAGGTATTTAGAGAAAAAAGAAAATCAGCCACTTTTGGTAATGGTTGTTGATCTCGCTGAAGTTTGGGGCTCATCACTGAAGAAACCGAGCTTGTATAGCCCAGATAGTTAAATGTCCTGATGTGTTTCTGTAGGTACACTGACTATGTTGTGCTGTACAGGAGAATGTACATCCTAATACAGAGCCAAAACAACCACAGAGGAAGAATTGTTTGGTTTTTACTTCCTGGGCTGCTTCTGTTCTCAGAATTGTCAGCTTATGATCAGCTCTGGAGATGTCATTACTAAAACATACACAATAAACTTTAAACCACATTAAATTTATAGTGTGGGGGAAACATCTCTCAGTAAGGGGTGAAATGTCTTTCATATTTCAAGCTGACAATTGAGAGATTAAAGTAGTTGAATTGCTTTGGCATAACCCAGGTTGCAACATCACCTGTTGTTGCTGCATGCCTGAAATCTGTGTTGTTGTCATTGCAGCTCTCTTCACCATCATCACTTTTCCCTTCTTGTTTGCTGTTATGTTTGGAGACTTTGGACATGGTCTACTAATGTTCCTATTTGCACTCCTGACAATACTGTATGAAAACCACCCTAAACTGCAAAGATCACAAGATGAGGTAAAAGGAATTACAGATAATTTATTCCCCTTCACTGACTAAAGTGAGGAATAACCTTTGCATATGAATGACTGGACAGATAACTGAATGTGGGGAGGTGAACTGCTCCTATTTGATAACTGATATTTCTGAATTGCATATTCACATCCCCATGGCAAAACTCCCTCGTGTTACAGCCTTAAGATTCTTCATATTCCTTAATGACTTCACAAGAGTTGAATTTTTAGGACTCTTCGTATGACAAAAAAAATACTTTTCTCCTAGAAAAGTCTAGATTATGGCTTTTCTCATAGTAGATTATAATATAATTTCTTTTTCTTCTTCCCAATTCTTCCAGATAATGAAGATGTTATTCGAAGGCCGCTATGTTATTTTGCTGATGGGTCTGTTTTCTCTCTACACTGGACTGATCTATAATGACTGCTTTTCAAAGTCATTCAATATCTTTGGTTCTGGATGGAATGTTTCAGCAATGTTTGAGCAGAAGGCTTGGCAGTGAGTAGCTTGTCTCTGTACCATTCAATCAAAAATGGACTCCCTGCAGCACTTTAACCCTCTGTTCACCCATGTTAACCAGCTTTTTGTTAATCACCTTTTTAACCAGCCTTTTATTGAGAGCTGGAAGTAAATGTAGTAAATCTAGTAAGATTTTGCAAGATAACAGGAGAGTAAGATAACAGGAGAGGTTTCTGTGTATATCAGTGTGTATATATTTATATATTTATATATATGTATATATATAGAGAGGAATACAAAACACATAACTAATTTTGGAGAAATTTGTCCTAGATTATGCTTCTGGAATGGACAGCCAAGCACCATTAGCACCTACTGTAATAAATTAACAATTAATGAAATTAGTTACCTAGCAATCAGTCTCTGCACAGCTTTCCTTGGTAGTAAAAGAAAAAAAAGAAAAAAAAAGTAGGTTATGTGAATTGTCTAACCTCCTTTTCCACAAGTTGGGATAACCTCATTATTTTGAGGTGTGACCTTTTGGTATTTAAGTGTTTTAAGTATTTGAGTGACCATGGCCTGCCTCTCAGGAGGTGACTTAAAATAGTACAGTCAGCACTACTGACTGCAGTTAAAATGTGAACAGGCTGTGAGTGCTGTTAATGAAAAACTAAATGAAGTCAGAGTGGAGACTCATCCAAATGCAAAAGGGCTAAAAGATATCAGTTATTCTTTAGTGTTTGTTAGTGAATTTGATACAAAAGCAAACAGTGGTCTTTGTCAAGGGAACTTTCTGTTCTAGGGAATAAGGACTGAAACCCAGAAGCTGTCCTTTCAAAGACAATTAGTGTGAATTAAACCAAGATTGTGAGTTTCTAGGCTGATTTTTGTTTTGTTTTTCTATTGTTTTCATCATCCAGGCCTTTTTTGCTTAGAAATCCCTTTATTCTTTTAAAGCCTGCCTGTGGATGAGCTGATCCTGTAAAGGAAAGCAGGACTGAAAGTCTGTGTTGTCACTGTGTTTAAACTATGTCAGCCCTCATTGTGCTTTTCTTTCTCTGCAGTCTTGATGATCTGATGTCTCATCAGTATTTAACACTGGATCCCAATGTCACTGGTGTGTACAGTGGAGCTTATCCCTTTGGAATTGATCCGGTTAGTTGTTTTCTTTTCAGTCATCAGCCATTTGTCACTTAAGTTCTGGTGTCTGTATTATGATCAATCTTATTATGGAAAAAACCACCTGATTCTTCATTCAAAAAGAGCTTTTCCTGAGTCAAAGAAAGATGTAACTTTCATGAAACTCAGTTTTCTCTTGTCATCCCTGTTTGAAGTAGAATTCTGGTCAGTAATAGAGCAAAGTTACTCTTCTGTTCCTTCTGGGGTTTGTTTTTTTTTTCTGTTCTTTAATGCTGGTTTTGTCCTCTTCAGATCTGGAATTTGGCAAGCAACCGTCTCAGCTTTTTAAATTCTTTCAAAATGAAAATGTCTGTGATCTTTGGAGTGACTCACATGACCTTTGGAGTTGTACTGGGGGTATTTAACCACTTGTAAGTACAAGATGCTAATGCTGAGGTTGATTTTTGTCAAGTCTTTAATTACAGCAGTTAATCTGATAAAGAAAGTGGAACATTCTTTTAAAAACAGAATAATAGTGGTTGTAAGAACTGTACTTAGAAAAAGCCATGATCAGAGAGGTCTTCCTTCACATAAATAGCTTGATGGGTCAGTATTATGCAAAGAAACATGAAGATCTAGACTAATACAAGACTTGATTTCATGTGTTGTTAAATGGGGATATGTGCCTCTTACAGCCTTGATTTCTACTGAAATACCTGATGACAGTTTCACTAAATATGAAGAAATCTGTCCTGTAGTGTGATCTTCTTGTTTAGAAGTGCTGGGAACTGTTCTGTTTTACTAAAATCATAGTTGATCCATGTATTTATTTTCTCTCTCTTTGCAAAACTGATTTTTCTTCCCCTCTCCCCTGCTGCATTTTTTCTCTTTTAGGCATTTCAAGAAGAAGTATAATATTTATTTGGTTTTTCTTCCTGAACTTTTATTCATGATGTGCATCTTTGGCTACCTTGTGTTTCTGATCTTCTTTAAGTGGTTGGCATACTCTGTAGAGGACTCTGCAGTGGCTCCCAGTATCCTGATTCAGTTTATTAACATGTTCCTGTTCACTGGTGGGGAAACAGAGGTCTTCTACTCAGGACAGGTAGGTCAGTGGTGCTCTGAAGATCCTGAGTTCCCTATGCAGAGAACACTTTACCAGTCAGGAAAGGCTGATGGCTGAGTGTTCCCATGGGAAGGAGAATGTATTAGACTAAGGGAAAATTGAATAGCCATTGTGGTTAAATACCATATTTACATATACATTTTATATGTGGTTGTAAGATTTTATGTAGTGACTGGTGAAAATACCTGTTTTTGAACAAAATTTCCCAGGTTAAAATTAAGGCTAGAAAACACAATGCTTCTAGTTCTGATGCTTGTAAGTGCTGTAAATAATCTTACTGAATATCAATAATGCTTCTAGAACCCAGTCCTGAATTGACTGGATGTCTGTAGCTCAATTTAAGGGCTTGATTAATTAAAATACTTTTGTGCATGTTCAGTCTGGAGCACATGCTCATGAAATGAGTAGTATTTTTCTTATATTCAAATAGGCTTTTAAGAGAAAAACAAGAATGCTTTTGCTACTTCTGATTTTTGTGATCTTTATTTTTTTATTTCCCCACCAAACAGATTGCTCTGCAGAAGTTTTTACTTAGCATTGCTTTTCTTTCTGTTCCTGTATTGCTTTTTGGTAAACCACTTTATTTATACTGGATGCAGAGTGGAGGCCGAGGCATCAGAATGTACAGGGTAAGTGGTGGGAGTTGGGCACTGCTTCAGTACAGGAGAATTCAGCTGCTGGGGGGCTGCACACAGAGTTTCTTACTAGATATTTCTCCTGGGAAAGGTTCTTGACTGTAACACATAAAGGACAGGCTGTGAGAGTTGGGGTTGTTCAGTCTGGAGAAGAGAAGGCTCCAGGGAGCTTCTTGAGGCTTCCAAGATCTGGAGGGGCTCCAGGAAAGCTGGGGAGGGACTGGAGGAGGTTCCTCTGTTCTCTTTTTTTTTTTATTTTTTGCCTTTTTTTTTTGCCTTTGCAAAAGTAAATGGATTTTAAAACTCCACAGTCCATGTGAGGACACACTGTGTTTCCATTCTGTAGAGTGGCTACAAGCTAATTCGGAAGGAAAGTGAAGAAGAACTTTCTCTGCTGAGGTGTCATGATGTAGAAGAAGGAAGCAGTCATTTGGACAGTGGCCACAGAGAGGGAGATGGAGAGGAGGTAATGGTTTGAATTAATCCCCAGTTTGTGTGTTTGTGAAAGCAAGTTAGAGGTGGAAAATCAAGCAAATCTGGACACTGAGTCTCTGGAAATTTTTGAGAAAGCCAGCTGAGCTTTTACAAAGACTTTGACTCTTGAATGCAATTTATTGGTTTTACTTCTTGCCATTTTACAATGATTTCTTGGTATATTCAGGTTGCTACAGTAAACTACAGTCTGTCTGTAGTGGAGATCAGAAAGTCCTGTATTTGCATCTATACACTTTAAGACTGTATGTTTTCTTAGGTTGAAGAGTGGATAAAAACAAGAGATTTCTTTTTAATGGAGCCTTAAAATTAAAGCAAGAGGATGACTGCCAAGCTTTCTGTTAATTAATCTTGGCTTTTCATCAAGACAAAAATCTTCTGTCTACAAATTTAATCTTGTGATGAGGATTATTGCTAATGGGCTGGGAGTTCTAGTCCCCAGCTCTTTGTTTTGAACAAAATTGTAAAGGTCTTCACTGATTCCACTGATTTCATGTGTACTCAAAGACAAAAAATAGCTTCAGTCTCACAGTGTGCAGACTACAGTACTTGTTTCACTGGTGTGGTAATTGACTGTAATAAGGATCTTAAACATAGCAAATATCTTTGAGATTAAATCACTGTATTACCCTTTAATGGGATTTTTCTTCTGTGTATTTTAAGATTTGCAGATGAATGTTTTTGTTCTTTTGTGCTGTGCTGTGTTGCTTAAATGGATGCAAAGAAATGTTTATATTTTTACATTTTAGCTGGATTTTGCAGATGTTTTTATGAATCAAGCAATTCATACTATTGAATACTGCCTAGGATGTATTTCTAATACAGCCTCCTACCTGAGACTCTGGGCATTAAGTCTTGCTCATGCACGTAAGTGGGATTTTTGTGGTTGTTTCATTTCATCTGTCTTGGTTTTTAATACTGGTTAGAGAGAGATTCCTATCTCTGTCCTATACTTCAATTCCTGTTGAAGTGATACTCCTATGAAATTATGTTTTGCTTAATTAATAAACAAACCAACCAATATGTTTAAACTGATTGTGACCTACAGAAAAACTCCAAATTAAATGGTGACTTACTGTTTGGAATCTAGTGATTCCAATACTTCAATAGCCACATGTCCTACTTCCCATTGACTGACCAGTTTGGATGGTATTTAGGCACTTGCTGAAGTTTTAGGGGCATGGTGTGAAATGTAAATCAATTTATTTGGAAACTTTTAAGTCTTTTGGGGGAGGGAGGGGAGGCAACTAACTGTGGTGGGGGAGGGTTGCTGGTAGTTCACCCATTCAGCAGATTCTGTAATTGGTGAAACTGGAATAGGGTCAGTGAGAGCAGCTCAGTGGGTGAATGTACCAACAGTTAACTAGGAAAACCACTGTTTTACCAGAGTTATCAGAAGTTCTGTGGCAGATGGTGATGAGAGTGGGTCTTCGTGTGGATACAACATATGGTGTCCTGCTGCTGGTCCCTGTTGTGGCCTGTTTTGCTGTGCTGACAGTTTTTATTCTGTTGGTCATGGAGGGGCTCTCTGCTTTTCTCCACGCCATACGACTTCACTGGTAAGGTCCTTTTTCTCTTTATACCACTTGAGCTTATCCTAGTTTAAGAGAAATCTTTGTGTCAAAATATTAGGTGTGTTATTCAAAAGAAAAGTGTAAAATACAACAGTTTTGTGCTACTGTAATGGATTTATTTCATCTTATTAAATAAATAGCCTGATAGTTGAATGTGATTGTTCCTCTGGAATATTTTCAGTCAAAATACTGTATTTTCTTATGCTGAATATTAACCTTTACCACATTCAGGGTTGATTTTGCTGCAGGCTGTGACTACATTTGATTAATAATATTGCAGCTTTTCATACCGTAGAACGTCAGTAATGTGGAGAAGTATTTGAATTTCAGTCTGGTTATATCACTGAATGGCTTCAGTCTCTTTTACTTACTTGGTTCAACAAAACATTTATATTAGAAAAGCTTTTGCTGAAGTGGGGCTGCCAACTCTGAAGTATTTTAATCCTTTCTTAGTCTTAGTATCATGAGCTCTGCACCTTGGAGTGGGTTCAGAGAACATTTACTTAGAAATCTTATCAGGCTACAGTATAAGAAAAGGCACATGTATGGTATATAGACAAAGGCAGAACTTTGTGCATTGGGGTGTTATCCTCATGATATTGTGTGTTTGCAAAACAATTACCTGCAACTAACTCCAAACAAGAAAGAGGGGAGAAATAAGCTGTTGCAGCCCAGTCTGAGTGTGTTTGGGAATTGAGAATCATAACATTTTCCTGGGACTCTGATAGGAGGGTTAAAAAGCTGCCCAGAAAGGATAAGTGACAGGATCAGGACTGGTTTTGTTCAGCCTCTTGTGTTCTGTCCTTTGACAACTGATCATGTTGGATTAATACACAGATTCTGTTGGTTTTTGTCTCGTTTCAGGGTGGAATTTCAGAACAAATTCTACTCTGGTGGAGGATACAAGTTTACGCCTTTCTCTTTCAAGCACATTTCTTTACATTTTAATAAAGATAATATGGCATAGTTTGGTTGCTGTCAGCAGAAATATTTGGAATTGTCTGCAGATATTCACATGATTGGGTCTCACCCACGAATGGTTTCTTGTAGGACAAAGTTTTTCACTGATTGCCTTATAATGCAGCCAAATAACCCTGTAATATATACCTCCCAAGAAATACATAGCAGATCTGGAGCATCTTGTATATAGATAGAAAATGTACATTTTTCTTGATGAACTAATGCTGTAAATTAATTTTATTCTTAAAAAGAAAACCAAGTCATCACTTGTCCTAAAAACAGTGTAGGCATATTTTGTCGTTGCTGTTGAAGTTATTTTCTTGAATGATTACTTTTAAGTTATCTGAAAGACTTTTTATCATATTAAGCATTCATTACTAATCCCCTTCTTAATCAAGCTCCCACCTTGTGCACTTTGGGAACTACCCAGCAATGCAACAGAAGCAGTGAATGTTTTCAGCATCTCTTCCAAGACAGTTAGGAAATGTACATTTCTACAGAGCCAAGGCCAAGTGCTTTGTGGCCATATTTAAAAATGCACTGAAAATGTTAATTGTTATATTCTGAGTTCTGCCCAGAGTTGGTACTTTTAATCTTTCAGAAGCCATGGTGATATTTAATATTATGGAAGAAAGCAGGATTAGAAATGTGTGGACAAAAAGCCTCAGTTCCCTCGAGTGAGGAGCCAATCCCTGATGTTCTGCAACGTGAGTCGTGTGCAGCCCCTCACTTGATGTGACTTTGATGGGTAAAAGCCTCAAAAAATCTTGGACAGTCTGGATCAGGACTCAAATAAAAGAAGCAAACTGTCTACTAGAAATTTTTATCCTGGGTTCTATTCATAACAGTTCTGTTGTTACCAGGCAGAGTTTATACTCCTAGGAGTAGCTTTTGCATGGGGACTAAAAAATCGGCCTCTCTCCCTGGTTCCTTTGGCTGCTGGGTCGCACCAACTGCAGCTTCCTGATGGTGTTGAACCAAAGCTAAGTGGAAAAGGGGTCGTTCATATTATTTTTTTATATATATACACCAGTGTAATCGTGGGGATATTGCCGTGTTTTTAACATCTGTGCCATCAGGCCAGCAACAATTTTGCAATTGTTTGATACCAATTCCGAATAAAAAGCCTCGTTTGCGCTGCTCGGCGGGCCCTCGTGTTTGCAGTAGCCCCTTTCCCTGCCCTGGCAACGCCCCAGAGGAGAGGGGAGGGCTGGGCTGGGCTGGCTCCGCTCTGCTTTGCGCGGGAAGCCCCTCAGGGTGCCCCGGGCCCGGTCCTGTGCTGGCTGGAGCCCGGGACTGAGCTGAAGGGAGGCTGCGCGGGGCCTCGGGCGGGCAGCGGCGTCGCCGGGCGGGCGTTGAGAGGTTCCCGGCTACTGCTCCTCCCCGGCCTGTTGCCATGACCACCGGGAGGAGTCGGGCGGGCACCGAGGGTTGTCGCCATGAGCCTGTGCGATGATGTGCGGCTGCAATGGCTGCGGGACCGAGCGCTGGCCCTCCTGGGGCTGAGCGATCCGGCGCCTTTCGAGGAGCTGCTGCGGCGCGGCGACGAGGAGGCGGCTCGGGCCGGGCTGCGCTTCTTCGACCGCGGCGCCGAGGAGGGGGACGATGGCGGGGAGGAGGGCAGGGCCCTGCTGCTGCTGAGGGTCGAGCGCCGAGCCGATGGCCAGGAGGAGGCTACGGGTGAGGCCCTGCCGAGCCCTCCCGAGGGCGCTGCCAGGCCCTGTCTCGCAGACCTTCCCTCCTCAGCACCCTGTCTCCCCCTCCCTTGGGCCCTGTTTGTTCCGCCTGCTGAGTGCTGGCCCCCTTGCCTCAGTCCTGACCCCCTTTCTGGCTTCTCCATCCTTTGGCCTTATCTAGTTCTCCTGAACCTCTTCTATCCCCTCCATTTCCAGACTTTTCTCCTCTCTGGTTGTGCCTTGGTGGAATCTGCACCCCACCCCACCCCCCTCAGGGTAGTTCTCTTACACTTCCCTCCATTTTGTGTGTGTGCAGACACAGGTGGCACAGATGGATTGGTGGCATTGGAAGGGGGTAGGTGGCTCGAGTGGCCATACAGCCATGGGGGTTAAATGGGACTGGCTAACGTGGCTCTCTTAAGCAGATCCAGCAGTATCTGTAACATCAACAGCTTTGTTTCCTAGGAAAATAGCTGATTTGGTGGCTGGTGACCTGGGCAGCATGGCTAATGAGTATTTTCTCAAGAGCTTCTGCCTCAGGCTGCTCCTTTGAAAGAACCATATCCTAGTTTGTCTCTGATCTTCTTCAAACAGATGGAAAGACACTGACTGGGATGAACAAAATCAACCTGCAAACACAGATCTTCCATCCAGTCATTGTCTGTAACATCTTTTACTGGCTTTATAATTTCAAGATTTTAGAGGTGAACTTAATTAAAATAGAGTGACTGTGTTCCCTTTAGCAGGAATGAATTAATTCCTCTTGGCTTAAGAGTTTCAAGCTCTCCTCTTTATTCTGATGTATCATGTGGAGGATGAAAGGGGTTACATTATAAAGAGTTAAGATTGGTCCAGTAGTTTAACAACAGTGTTACAGAGAAGCCTTTCACCAAAAAATGTTAAAAAAAAAGAGAAAAAGAGATATAAAGCGTGTCACAAGAGAACAAGGAATTTCCATGGCTCAGAGATTCAACTCTTTTCACTGCTGTTAGTATCTGTGGAACTCCCTCAAGCTTCTGAAACAGTTACTTGCAGAAGCAAAGAGTCATGACCTGGTATTTTATATCCATCAAAGAATTTTGATCATGCAGTGCAAAAAGGATAGCACTATGAAAGGTAAGATCTGAAACTTGGTGTGGGTGTAAGTAGACTAAGGGGATGACACAATTCAATGTCCCACCCTGCACCAGGGTCATGTTCAAAAGCAGTGAGACAGGCAGAGTTATTTGTATAAAGAAAGGCAGTATAAAATACACCTTGAAGTTCTTGAATGGCCCTGGAACTGTTACTTCTTGGGCATGACTTAACTACAAATATAATAGATCTGGCACAAGAAGACCCTTGTTTGAATTTCCCTTTACAAAGTGTTTTTCATCTTGAAATGTGCTAATCTACTTTATTTTGTCATGAAAAGTCTAGTAGGGGTGTTCTAAATGAAGATCACTGCCCTGTGGAATGCACTGTAGTTGCTTATTTGGATTCATTTCTTGAGCAGTAGTGCTGGCCTGTAGGAAAATGTCCCATTCACAGTAAGTTTGGAGAGCTGCTTGTTGAAAGGTGATGCTGAAGATGGAGGAAAATGCTTGGTTATTTAGTTTGAGAAAAAAAATGGAAGGATCCATCTTATATTCATGGAATCCCTGATCTTTGATGGAGTTATCTTGTTTTATTCTTTCTTAGAGTTGACTGAGGAAGACAAGAATCTCCCTCTGCACTCCCCAGAAAATGGAAGTGTGGCAGGTGACCTGTCAGCTCTCTCTACTGAGTTTGAATTGAGCAAAGTGGAGCAAAGTTTTACAGCTGGTGGTGTGGAACAGACACTTCAGGAGGTGGGTTTCTTGTATTTCACCCTCTTCTTTGGTGGGTGTGAACGTGCTGCCTTCCTGATGCACAAGTCTCTGTAAACTGGTAGGGAAATGAAGGAGGTGCAGCACAGAGCCAGTGCTCAGAACAAGAAGAGGAGTTTTCCATTCAAAACCAAGGGCCTGTGGTGTGTGCCACAGCCCTGGCATTGCCAGCCAAGATATTGCAAAGGTAATTTACTTGGCAAAGCACTGATTTTTTGGTGAGAAAATGCAGCAGTGAGTTACTGGGGCACTGCATTAGCTATTGGCAGAGTTGTTTGTAAAATGAAAGTTGCAATGAGATTGTTAGATAAAGACACCCTGGAATGAACACGTAAGGAAGAGTGAACAAAGGCTTTTGTACCTCAAGTCTTTTACATAATTAGATGGTCAGGATGGAGTCTGGGGTTTCTAAATAAACTTGATTTATGACTGAGATGCAGCAAACATGGCAGCAAAAAGTAATAGTCCTTCTTCCTTTTTATTTTGTTTCAGCTACCAGAACAGGAAGATGACCAAGTGTGTTTCTACATGGCTCTTGATGAAATTCCTGATGAATTTGTGTCAGATTGTACTGTGTATTTTCTGAGAGAAACCAAAGGTATGTGTCCTGAATAGCTAAGCTCAGCATATTCAGTCTTTGCATTAAGTCATCTTTGACTTGCATCAAACCTAGTTTATTACAGTTTGTTTTATTGGAGTTTTAACTTATTGAAAGGACTTTATGCTTTCTCTACCAAATAATTAGATTTATGCTAATTGTATCTTGTTTAGAAAGAGTTACTGAACCTAAGGACCTGGCTGAAGCTAATGAAGTTCTTCCTGAAGTGATAAAGTCTGGTGTGCTGACAGATGATACTCTTTTGATGCTCAAGAATGTCATCTCACAGGTAAAGGCAATATCTGGAGTCTGGAGTGTTTCTGTGAGTGATTTGCCTGTTTGGTATTCTGCTGACCATATGGACTATGCATAGAAAATACTAATATTTAGTGACCTTCATATGCCAAAAGGAAGGGGTTTTTCATCCTTAATTGATGTTTTCCCAAATTTTTGTAAAGATGTGGAGATGGGAATTATTTCATTGCCTGGCCCTACACAAAAAACATTTAAGAGTGTGATGCCAGGCAACTTTATTTTTGTGCTGATAGATTTTTGTAAAGGCATGCTGGGACCTGAGAGAATGATGCTAAAGTGATGAAATGGAAGGAGATGCAATTAAATATTAGTATAACATATCCAATGCTTAAACAAAACTGACTTGTTTTGTTTTTTTTAGTATGAGCCATCATATCTGTGGTACTTATTTGAATTTTAGGTGCTTTCACCAACTCTCTCCTCTGGTCAGCTTCAGACTGAGGAAGCTTCCTTTCATTCTGATGGTGAAAACACAGATTCTGACAAAACAAATTTATCTGACACTGAACCTACAGGAAAGGAAGAACAGCCCATGGAATATGGTAATATTTAGATGAGGAATGAGACTCAAATGAACAGGCAAAAATTCTTAAGTGTTACTCAGCAGACTAAACAACAAACAGAAGGAAAAATGTTCTGCCCATGCCAGCACTGTGGTGTTTAGAGTGGATGGTGGTAGAAACAGAATCACCCAGTGATGGCTTTATATAGAATAACAAATATGTACAACTTCTGGGGAAGCTCCAGACCTGATTAAATGAATATATCTGTGATTGCACTCTGTTAACTGTCAAGCAACTGGATGTATGTTGCCTTATTCTCATACAGGCAGAGCAGGTGGTATTTTACTATCCTCAAGCAGCTAACAAGATGGAAGGCATAATTATGTTTTATTATTGAATTTCACTGTTGTTACTTTGCTGGTGCTGATGGAATAAGTTAATTCTCTCTGCCTTTTCTTCCAATAGGAGACACTCAACTGGAGATGCCAATTATAAATCTAGATGGAGATGTGACTGATCTTGCCACAGTTCCAGAAGTGGTTGAAGCTCTGGAAGGTTGTGCAGTGACCTGGCAGGAATTAATAGCCACAGTTCTAGAGGAACAACTGAAAAAGGTTCCACAGGTAATATTGCCTACAACACCAAATTTTTATTTGTTTTTTTCCTAGAGACATTACTTCATTTCTCCATAGGAATCTCTCTGAATCATTTCTGCTAATTTTTAATTCTCCTTCATGTTTGATTGTTGACAAGGCATTCACTAATTGATGTAAAGTAGAACAGTAGTAGTGTGAGGAATGGGAAATAGAATATAAGTAGAATATAAAGTAACATACTGCAGAGCCTGCAGGATAACTGTAGGATAACTGCCTTCTTCTGTCTGGGTGTTTTTGCATAGTTGAGTCAGCTCAGGCTTTTTCTCAGCATACAGCATACAGAAAAGAAGGAATAAATATATTCCTGGTTATAGGTTTTCACTCTTTTTTTTCCACATTACTTGCAGGGGAATGGTCCACTTGCAGAAGTGAACTTCTGGCGTGAAAAATACAATCTTTTACATGCTCTTAATGAACAGACAAAGCTTCCAAAAGTGCAAAAAGTCTTGGAAATATTACAGGAAGCTGAATCTGAGAATATTGGAGATCTACAGGTAGTCATAAGTGACCTCAGAAAGCAGCACGAGGAAGCTTTAGACAACACCAAGTTTCTTTCAACTCTCGAACACCTTTTGAAGGTATGTTTCCTTAAGAATACTTTGTGGTTTGGTTTCTGTTGATATAATCACCTCTTATTTAATTTTTAATTTATCAGCAGTAAAGATACACTCTAGCTTTTTATATTTAATTAAAAAAAAAGGCTTGCTGCTTTTGTTTGAGTTGAAAGCAGAAGCCCGGAGGTGTGAACAGCTTGCTTTGTAAATCACAAAACTTCAAAGAGCTGTAGAAGAAATATTGGCTTATAGAGTATGTAACTGTATATTTTCATGATGTCTTATTCACAATATTGATCACACATTTAATAGAATTTATCATATGGTGCTGGGTTTAATGTTGTCATCGACACAATTCGTTCCCTGATGAGCACCCTGAGGATGCTGTGGATTATCTCACGACATTACAACAAGCACAAGTGGATGGCCTCCTTCATGGAACAGATTGCCTGGGAAGTTGCAGACAGAGTGTACAAAGCTGTGGATTTAAACACTCTGTTTAAGTAAGTGCTGGATTCCTGTTTAGCTAGGCTGTGTTTATGAAAAGCTTTGCTTGTTTTGCACGAAGTGAAGTCGATTAAACTTTCTTCAACTAGATTTCAGCATTTTTCACTTGCTGAAGTTGTATGGAAAGCTCAGTTAAAAGTCAGTTTATTTTGTAATTTTCATAACTTATTGAATCAACCTTGAAGAAACAGGTGCTTGTCCTCTATTTGTCTCAAAAGGATGTAAATTTTAAGACCTCACAGTTCTAAGTTTTGCCAAGATCTTGTATGATCAGAACCTGCTTAACCAGGGTGCATTAATCCAGCTGAGATATGATTATCTATGATATCTTAACTGTTTTGATTTGATTAATAGAGAAGATAGAGCTGCTGCAAAAAAGAAAATATTAAAAGCCAAAAGCACTCTTGAACAATGGAAGAAAAGTTATTCTGCTGTTCGTGCCCAAATTGAAGCCTCAAGAAGAGAACACCACTGGGAGTTTGACCAAAAGCCTTTCTTTGAAAAAACAGATTATATGGCTTCAGTCTGTCAAGATCTGTATGAGATTTTGCAGGTAGTAACACAGACAATAAATAAAGGCATTATGTGAGCAGTGTCTTATGCTGTAGAGGAGATTCTCTTGTAGTTGTTGAAATGTTGACAGCCTTTAATTTTATGGGTTATTTTTTGTTTGATTCTAACACTTAACCCTTGAAATAACTCTTCTCAAGGTACTGGTTGAGGAAGGATCTCACTGTGTACACTGGTGATGGCAGCTTGTCACAACTGGTTCACAAACTTGCAGTTTGCACAGGTTGCAATCTTAATGATACAACTTTAGTTGACATAACCAGTGAAGTGTACACTTATGGATCCACTAGAGTGGTTTTTTGTTTTGTGTTCCCATAAAGCTACTTAGTGTCTTGTATAGAAATGCATGAAATGTAAATCACAGCACAAACTGATCATTGTCTGAGCTGATTTTATTTTTGAAAGGAAATAATATCAGAATGATGTGTGAAATGGCAGGAAAACCCAAACACATTAAAAATCAACATTCTGGTGTTTTCTTCTGAATAAACAGGTCAACGAAGAGTTTTACAGTGTGTTTAGTCCTGAACTGAAAACTGTCACAGGGAATCCAAAACGTTTTGATGATCTACTGAGAAGAGTAAATGGACTAACTAATGCTTTGGAAGGACTGACTTTTGACCCTTTTAGCATCAAAAGTGCTGAAGACTGGAGATTAGTTATGGAAGAATTTAGAGCAGAAGTTTCAGTGAGTACCATATACCCCCCTTATTTCCTATATACAGATTCATTCTAGAGTATCAAAACCTTAATTTACAGAAAATGTCACTTTGTGAAAGAAAAAAGTAGATTAATAAATCAGTAAATGAAAATGTGAGGAATTGGACAATTTTTTTGGACAGTATTCTGTTTCCAGGTTGGTTTTGTTTCTAGTTTAACTTGAAAATGGTGAAGCACATCTTTTGTTCCTTGGCAGAATTGCTACAGCATGAACAGAGCCTGTATATGACCTCCCTGTGCTGACATGTCTCAATCATGTCCTACAGAGAAGTAAAACTTCCTTTTCTGGATTCATTCAGTCCTTCACCCCTCAGCTAAAAATACCCACAAAGTACAAATTATTTACAGTGATTTAGATACCTGCTCAACAGACACATTCATTATAAATTTTCCCCAGCTTACTGGAAAGCCATCAGTTTGTTAGTAATTTCTAAGACAAAAAAAAAAAAAAGCTTGACCACTACTAAAAGTATTTTAATTTGCCTTTCTTTCTTGGTTTTGCAAAATGAATCTCTAGGTGATGGGATTTTTTTTTTTTTTGCTTCTTCCTTTCTTTAGATAATTGAAGAAAAGACCACAAAATTTATCGATGAATCTTTTAAGACCCTTAGATCAGCAGAAGCTGCATTTGACATGCTGTTAAACTTCAAATCCATTTGCTCTCATGAAACCATTAAAAATCATATGATGATGAAGTTCAATGATATTTTGGACCAATACTTCAAAGAGGTATTCAATTTAAGGATTTCTTATGTAGTATGTGAAGCTCTTTCATATGTCTAAATACCTTTATAGTGTCATTTGCTATTGGAAAGATTGAAAGCTTTTACAGATTAAGCATAATAATTGCTCTGTTTTTTGTTGGTTTTTTTTTTTGATCCTGTTGGAAAAATAATGTGGTTAATGTGCTGAACTTGATCTGCTTATCTGTACAATAATCTTACAGAGCAGTGCTAAAGACAAAGGAAGGGAGATGTTCTCTGTAATGCAATTAATACAAACAAGAGCTGCATGAAAACCAGTGTTGTTATTGTTGTAACCAGAGCTTGTGCTGTGTACCACATTAGATACTGACCATGGACAAGCAAGTGGAGAAATGCTTCTTTGCAGTATTTTATACTCTTCTAGGTTGAAAATATTAAGAAGATATTTGTTGAGAACCAAAAGAATCCACCTTTGTACAAGAATTATCCCCCCATAGCTGGAGCAATTTACTGGTCCCGATCTCTCTTCTACCGGATCAAACACCCCATTGTTCGGTTCCAGGAAGTAGAGGAGCTGCTTGCTACTGAACATGGAAAGAAAGTATGTTGGTTCTTTTCATTTTTCATGAAGAGAGACTCTCTTCATACCCTTCCTCTAAAGATGTCAGGGTGCTTTTATGTGAGATGAAGTTGCAGGAATGTCTTTGCACACAGCCAGCTGTGTTTGATGTGACAAGCTGAGTGGGACCTTCCCACTCTTTCCCAGAGAGGCAGTGACAGAATCAATGACAGAATTCAGAATGTTGCCTGCATTAACTCCAAGGCATTACTGGCCCTCTTAACTAATAACCATATTGAAAACCCATATTAATACAGGTTAGCTCAAGATTTCTCATGGTCATTTTATGACTTATACAGAATTTTCCTTTCTAGGTAAAAAAAATGTATCTTGAAGTAGCCAAGAAGATGAAGAAGTATGAAGATTGTAAATACAGTCAATGGAGAGATGAGACAGAACAGATACTCCCCCATTTAATGAGAAATACTCTGCTAACTGTTGTCACTGCTGGGGCTGCAAGCCATGTTAATCTAGAGAGTTGTGAACAGGTGAGATGTAGGAAGATCATAGACCAGATTTCTCAGTGGGGAAGAACTGAAGCCTTGCATTACAATGCTATGGTGTTCCTCTTCTTACTGCTCTTTCTTGTGTTGTAGAGCTCTGTAACAGAGGAGTCTGTCATCACAGAGAAAAGTGTCCACTTCATAGTGAATTTCCCTCCCATGATTCAAGATATTATCACTGAAACAAAGTACATGGAACAACTAGGGTTTCCAGTCCCCAAAACAGCAAGCTATGTGGCATTACAGGAAGACAGATACCTTAGGTGAGGTTGTAACAATATCTGCTCTCATACAGATATCTGCTCACACAACAGTGTTTCAAGTGGTTTCACTCCAAACCAGAATTGGCCCTGTATCATCCAATTTTGGAAATGTGAGAGCACTTAGTGACTTTTTCCTTTCAAGGGTAAAATTACTAATGGCTGTGCTGCAGCAATAAGCTTTTCTCTGGGGCTGGCTGCATCCTTCACCCAGTAGGACTGTCCTACAAATTAACATCTCATCAAATCTGAGAAAAAAAAAGGTAATTTGGTTTGCAGTGAATTATTAGTGCCATTTAGAGCTCAGCTCACATTTAAACTCACTGCTGCTTTCTTCTTGTGCAGTTTTGGCTAAGCCACTTTTGCCTCAATTATCCCAGACCTTTAGCACACAGATATGCTGATAAGATTTGAAAGTTCACTTACATGCTTCAAACTGAGTTTGTCTTCAAAACTTATTCTGAGTTGTGGCAGGAGGGGTTTGTCTTAACTACTGTTGGAGTCTGAATGGAATGATGGAAGTGATCTGCTCTTTAATCTGAGTTCAGAGTTGTATTTCCAGAAAATAATTCTGTTTTGGTTTTGTTGTTTTTCTTACACTACTTAGGCATACCAATAGATTGAAAACCATGCTGGATAACTATCACAAATTGTTGGGATCACTGAATGAATCAGAAACTGAAATTCTCAATGACCATATTCAAAAAGTCTGCAGAGCACTGGAATCAGGGCACAGAAGACTCAATTGGAACTGCTTAGGTAGGGGAGATACTATTTTTAAATGGCCTTAGATACTGATTTTCAATTAAAAATTCTCTTTGATTCTCTACTACTATTTTTTATGTCCTATGACAGCAATGTATCCCTAAATGGGGCAGTCTATAGCCACAGTCAGAGCCAGCAGCTTAGACACTGATCCAGGAGGATATTTCTTACTTTTTTATTATATTTAAAACACTGAGTGAAAATGGATAGAGACCCTTAGATAACAGCTGTAATGGAGCTAGAGGAAGGATTAGGTGAGAAATCATCTAATCTGTCTTTCTGCAGAGCATCAGTTCATTCTAAGAGATAAACCACATTTGGTTTTGGTAGTTTTGATGTGTGGGAGAAATATTTGTTACACTAAAAAACCCACAAATGATTGTGCTTTATTTCAAGGTATTGGTGACTTCATTGCAAAAGGTACAAAAGCCATCTGGAGGTTTGAATCACTTGTCCATTGGATTCATCATATTTCTGAAGAAATAACCAACAAACTTCAGTTCATAAAATCAACAAATCTCTTTAGGTTTCCTCTATCACAAAGTGGTGATGAACTTCCTAGTAAGTCTTTATATTTTCATTTCCAAGCTCTCTGATGTTTTCTTTTGCTCTCTCTGCTACTTTGCATATTTAGTTGCTAAGATCAACCCTTTTAATTGCTGCCCAAATGAGTTATGTTGGTATTTCATGTTGTGACAGAGAAAGCACAAGCAGAGCTTCAGTACCTTAAAGCTGACAGTGTCAATGAGAGAAACATAAAGATGAGTGTACAAGTAGATGACTTAACTCTACCTGGCTTTGGATCACTTTCCTCTTAGCTTGCCTTTGATTTCCTTCCCATTCTTGTATATAGTAGTGTGGTTGTAGAGTGGCAGCCTGCTGGGAGTGGCAGCTCCCTCCTGGGCTACTGGCACTGAACTGATTTCCTCAGATGGAAATTCCAACATGGTGATTGTCTCCCAGGTCTCCTTGTCACTTCAGTCAGTGAGTGGCTGATGGACCAAATGTCTTTTGTCTCTTTGTAAGCTTAAAAATGTTACTTTCACATCTAATGGTTGCTATTAAGTAATTGAATCCATGTAAAATCAGAGGACTGAAATATTAATCAATAAACATCTTTTTTTTTGTCAGTATACCAGATTGATTTCACGTTCACAGAACCCATCTGAATTCTCATACACAGGTCTGGTAGGACTTTTGCAGTTACTAAAGCTATTTTTTTGGGTATCTTTTGCAGAAGCAAAAGAGTTTTTTGAGTATGTGAAGAGTGAAAGAGCAAAGGATGTGGCATACATGGTCAGAACTTACTCTGAAATTCCACAGTTTCTACTAAGAGTAGAAGGACGAGTTGCTGACACGAACAGTGGCAAATCACCAAAGTTAACTTCCTATTACTCATACTGGGAAAAAAGGATTTATCAGGTGTTGACACAGTTAATTGTGAAGTAAGTCAGTTGTTTGATTTACTGGCTTTTCAGTCTTTCATCTGCAGCTTTTCCTGGATCTGGTGCACTGTGTATTCTGATATTTTGTTTGAACACCTCAGCAATTTGCAGTTTGAAACAGATCTGTATTTATATTGTTTGTTTTTTTTTTTCCTGTGAAGAATGGAGAACTGATAACAAGACACAGGAGAAACCCAAATTCTGTGAAAATGGATGTTGCATGTTGGCAGAAGAGAGAAATCAAATGTTATCTATAGTGTGTGTAGTTGCATATCCCTGGTTTACTTCTAATATTTGGTTTTATTAAAGAATATAGTTTTGAGTACTTGGTGTCTAGGTGCCAGATACATCCCTGTGGGGCAGGGGACACCAGTACCAGAGCAAAGGTTTGTTGGATTTAACTTTCCCTGTTCTGCAGCAGCTGGGGCCAGGGAGTTTCCTGAAGCAAGACATTACAAAGGCTTGTAAGGTAGTATTGCAGTAGAGCATTGCAGGCTTATAAAAGCTTCTCAGCCTTCTCCTCGTGAGCCTTTCTTGTGCTTTCTTGGCTGGACTCTTGCAGTGGAGTTGATCATAATCTCAGGGCCCTTTTGCACCAGGGTATGCCCATTCCTTCCTTCCAATAGCTGCTTTTAGCTGGTCCAGCTTTTGCATTAAACTGGTATTAGGGGGACACTTTTGCTCCAATCCACAGCAGTGTTTCCAGCTGAAATCAGTGGTAGCTGCCTTCAGGCAGATCTGCTTAACTATGAAAGCACACACCTGGTAATTGCAGCTACTGCTGGGCATTTCCAAGGGGGCAGCAACCTGGTCATTATAATCTTTGACAAGATTTATTTTTTTTTCCCCAGGAATTTGCAGGCTTTTAATGCAGCTGTTCTAGCAAATGTGCCACTGTTCCAAACAGAAGCTATTTTATCTGGTCCTGAGATAATCTTGCAACCTGATGCCAGTGAGATTGAGGAAATGACTGCACAAAGTATCCAAGACTGTATTGAGGTCACTAAGGTGATTTTTGATAAGGATTTCCTTGTGATTATAATGAATTAATCTTGGTTTATGTTTGGGCAAGCCAAAATATCAAAGGGAAGATTCATATTGCTTTATCTTGAAATCAAAATATCCAGTGCATTGTTCTGATTTTCAAGACTGTCCTAATTTTACAAACTGCTGACAAAGGGAAAAAATGCCATAAAGCTTCATGCAGTTTTCACTCAGGCAAAATATTTGTTACTTTTCAGCACTTTTTGTCAGTGCAAGGACATGATTTGGTTCTGTAATTCAGCATACATCAGAAGGAAATGCTTTTCAGATTGCATTGCAGCAGTTGCTTTCTGCTGGGGAGGTTTAGGTTGGGCATTAGGAAAAACTTCATTCTAAACACTGGAACTTCTATATCAAAGTCTGGAACAGGGTAACCTGGGAGGTGGTTGAATTGCCATCCCTGGATGTATTTAAAAGCCATCTAGATATGGTGCTCAAGAATATGGTGTAGTAGTGGCCTTGGTACAGTAGATAATGGTTGGAAAAATCTTAAAGATCTTTTCCAACCACAGCAGTTCTGTGATTTCAGATGTCACCTGAAATGAGTAAATGTAGATTCAATGTGCTTCCTGTGCTCAGATTTGCTGCACCCAGCCTGTTTGATCTCATACCTATTTCTCTGTGTTATGCTGTATTGTTGCTCAGCAGAGATTTTAAAAGCAGACTGAGTAATTCATGGAAAGGTGGTGTGAGGATGAAATAAACTCCTTTCTTCATGTTTATGTGAAACTATAACCTCTTTTCTTGCTGTCAGGAAAACAGTTCATTTAAGTCTCTTTAAATAATGATGGATTTCTTCACTGAAAGCATTTTTAAGGTGACCCTAACCAGGCTGCCCAGGGAAGTGGTGGAATCCCCATCCCTGGAGGGATGTAAAAGCCTTATAGGTGTGATGCTGAGGGATGTGGTTTAGTGGGGAACTTGGCAGTGCTGGGTTTGCAGTTGGACTTGATGATCATAAAGGTCTTTTCCAACCTAATTGATTCTGCTATTCTATGAGTTATTTGACTAGAATGACTCTACAGAGTAACTGTTTTTCATCCCTGTCTTGGAAACTCTAGCATTTTGTCCGATGGATGCATGGTACCTGCATTGAATGCCCTCCTCAGAATGGCAAGGAAGAGGAAGTTATCACTTTCAGCTTTTACACTGACATCTCCCAGAACCCTCTGATAACTGAACAGGTTGCTCTCATCACTCAGAACGTCCACAAAGCCCTAGCTTCTCTCAGCAAGCATTTGGACGAGTGGCAGAAGTACCACCATCTGTGGAAATCAGACAAGGGCCCAGTCCTGGAGAGGTTAGCTGCAGAAAAGCCTGTCTGTGCCACCTTTGATGAAGATTTGCAATTCTATGTGAAGATAGCTCAAGAAGTGACTCAAGAGTCCTTGATTAAAGATGAACAGTTCATCAGGCTTCATCTGACTCCTTTAGCCTCTGCAGTGCAGGAGAATGCAAGAGGCTGGGTGCTTTCACTTGGAAAGGTGTTTAATGAGTCTGCAAGAGAGGAACTTTTTGGCCTTCAGGAGGAGATTCAGGTAGGTGATTTCAGTTTGGTTTTGTTATCTTTATCACAGAGACTGAAAACAAATCTCTGTGTTATTGTGTTTGACTCATAATTCCACCTATTGCCTTGTCAGTGGTGCTTCTGGAGATTATTTTTATTTTTTCCAGAGATTATCAGAGAGTCTTAAGACACCTGCCGATTCCCTGGAAGATCTCAAAATTATCCTTTGCACAATTGCAGAGATCAGAGGCATGACCTTCGAGGTGGAACTGAAATATAGGGACCTGTGGGAGAGATATGAAATTCTTGCAATCTACAATATTCCAGTAAGTGCATGTGTCATAAAATGTCCCAGATTTGAGCTAGGGGCACAAAAACCTCACGTGAATGAATTAAATGTTTTTCTTTTAAGACATTTCACAAAATTACAGTATTGTTGAAGTTAGAAGGGATGTCTGGAGACTGTCCAGTCCAAACACCCTTCTCAGAACAGTATTTCCACTTGAAAATAGATATATTGCATGTATTTAAATCTGATTCAGATCACTGCAGTGCTGCTTTTGTGTTTTGCATGTTTAGAATATGAGCTCCCTTTCTTGTGACTATTTCTTAGGAAAGATGTTGCTTGTTTCAGGTAGCTGAAGAAGAGCAAGAGATGGTTGGCAATATTAAGGAAGAGTGGGAGAATCTCTTCTCTGAAGCATCAAAAGTTGATTACAGCCTTAGAGACATGAAAAAAAAATTCACAAAGGTAATATTTGTAAGTAATGTTGGAAAAAAAAAGTAGAAATGGAAGGAAAACAATTTAAACACCGTTCTCTTTAGTTTACACAGCACCAAATTGAGGACTACATCAAAGAAATAGAAGATTTCTTCCATAAATTCATTACTGAGGGACCTGGTGCTGTTGGAGAAAATTTTGATAAAGGTAAATGGATTCATGTGCATAAAGCAGTGGCTTAAAACTATTAGTCCTTGGACAATTACTTAAAACCTGCAAACTGTGCTTTCCTCATTAACATACAAACCAATCAACCAAGAAAGTGCCATTTTTAGTATGATACACAACTTTGACAGGCTGTATGCAAATTGTCTTGTTTACTTCCCATGATCCCTGGGATTATTTATCTAGAAAAATTCCTCTCTTCTCCCAGGACTGGAACTCATGGCTATTTTTGAAGAAGAAGTGGAAAACCTGGTAAAAAAACGTCAGGAACTGGGCTTTCTTGAGAAAATCTTTGACTTGCCATTTACAGTGTACCCTAATTTACTGAAAGCACAGAATGATATGAAAGGTCTGAAGCAGATCTATGGAATTTATGAATTGCAAAGAGTAAGTATTGCACAGTGTGTTGTGTACAGACACATGTCCATGAAAATGTGGGAGGGAGAAGAGGCTGCATTGCCCCTCTGGTTATTATCAACTCCATTGCATTAAATGAGCTGTGACCTGCAATTAATTGCCTGTCACCATTAAATTATTTTAAGCACAGGAGTAGCAATGTGACCAAGCCTATCCTCTTACCATGCAGGAGAGACCTCCCTCCCTCCTGATAATTATTGGGTTGCATTTCACTGAACAAGTCTCCTGATCATTTCAGTGGGTGTATTATGTGTACAGGGGTATCTCAGACTTTAATTAATCTTAACTATTGCTGAATAAGTTGGGTTTGGTTTTGTTTTTTAATTAAAATTAAATATTTTATTTAATTAAATTATTTTTTTTCTCCTGATGACCTTGTTCCCAGGCAGCTATAAAGGAATGGGGTCAGACTCTGTGGAAAAACCTCAATGTCCAGGTTCTTCAGGAAGGAATTGAAGGATTCCTTAAAGCCCTCCGAAAGCTGCCTGAGGAAGTACGCAGCATGCCAACAGCCTCCCACTTGAGAACCAAAATGAAGGCATTTAGAGACTCCCTTCCTTTGTTGCTTGATTTGAAAAATGAAGCTATGAGAGAAAGGTTTGCTTTGAGTTATTTATATCCATTTGCTATCTACAAAATTTAGTTATTTTTGGTAGAACTGGGGTCGTGCTACGGCCTGCAGCTTGAAACTTCACTTTCTGCTGAACTAACTTGTGTAATAGCTTGCAAGGTAACTGATTATTAGGATGCTTTATGTATTCAAAATGCTAGTTCTTGTGTAAAGAGCAGAGTGCCAAACATGGTTTCATTGTTATCTATTACACAGCAGTTGTTTTCATTTTTACTGCATGGTGGTGGTTGGTATAATTGTGCCCATTTGAAACAGGCATTGGCAAGACCTTATGGAGAGAACAGGAACAAGTTTTGAGATGAAAACAGAAACATTCACTTTGGAAAATATGTTTGCTATGGAACTTCACAGACACTCAGATGTTATCAGTGAAATCATTGGAACTGCTGTTAAGGAACTTAGCATTGAGAAGGTAATGTGAAAAATCATAATAAAACTGAGAAGACAGATGCCAACAGCTTGTGTTGTATTTGAGATTTTTGTATTGTCATGACAGCAAGTTCAGACACCTTCAGGGAGCTGCCAGGATATAACTGATGGCAACTAAGATCAGTAGCTCTGTTAACCAGCTCCCACAAGGCACAGAATCCCAGCTGTCTTGATTTTGGCAGCAGTGTGTTGGATTTCTGTTACTACAATAAGCAAGTTTGGCCTATGAAAAAGCATCTGAAAAAAGGATTCATTCTGTTTCTATCCTAATACTTTGAAATAGACCCTTCTTTACAAACAAGAGCTAGAAATTCTATGCAAAAATTTCTCTGAACTAATTTGATTTTATTATTATTCTAAAATTACAGTTTTTGAAGAATAAAATGTGTACCTTTTTCTCCTCAAATGCAGGGTGTGAAGGAAATAGCAGAAACGTGGGAACATCTGAAATTCACTGTCCAAATGTACTTCAAAGGCACTGAGAAGAGAGGCTTTATTCTGGGATCTGTAGATGAAATTGTAGAGATTCTTGATGACAACAATGTCAATCTTCAGGGTGTTTTGAACAGTAGATTTGTTGGTCCTTTCCTTTCAGCTGTTCACCACTGGGAAAAAACTTTGTCATTGATTGGTGAAGTAATTGAGGTAGGGAGAAAAATTATGGACTAAATAATTGATGCTTATTTTTTATAATTCCATTTTTCTATAATACTTTTTTTTTTTCTTTGATGGTAACATTTGTGTCTTAGATCTGGATGGTGGTTCAGAGGAAATGGATGTACCTGGAGGGCATCTTTATTGGTGGAGATATCAGATCCCAGCTTCCAGAGGAAGCCAAAATATTTGACAGTGTAGACAAGATATTTAAAGAGGCAAGTAACTGACTTGACTTGTGATCAGCATAATTATTTATTTTGCTTCCAGATTCTTAGTTTGCTGTAGTCTTCTGTGGTATTTGTAACACTGAGAATGGTGTGTTACAATGAATAGGAGATGGGAAACTCAGGAACTTTGTTGTTTTACTTCCCATCTTGTCATCCACAGAAGACTTCTCCTGATTTAGCTAAGCTGTGCAGAGGTGTGACCCTTGGCTGGCAGTACCAGGCACACAGAATCCCCTCTTCCTTTCATTAGATACATCTTTTTACCTTTACCATGATAATAAGAAGCTTAAATATGTTTTCTCTAACTCATTCCTGTAAGAACTCCTACTGCCTGTGTCACTAGTTAAATATAAATGAGTATATTATTATTGCTGTTCAGTGTTTTTTTCTCCCTATGTAGATAATGGATGAAACTGCAAAAGAACCAACAATTAAAAAATGCTGTGAAGCTCCAAATCTCCTGTCAGACCTCTGTCATATAAATGATATACTGGAGAAATGTCAGAAAAGCTTGAATGATTATTTGGATTCCAAGAGAAATGCTTTCCCAAGATTTTTCTTTCTCTCTGATGACGAGTTGCTTAGTATCCTTGGCAGCAGTAACCCACTTTGTGTCCAGGAACACATGATAAAGGTACAAAGTCTTGTCTTTTCACAGTGCTTTGTGCTTTTAGGTGCTTTAAAAAGTCCTAACAGAGTACAGTACTTGCTGCTAAGGCTGCACTAATATTTATTGCACTGCAGCATGCTTGGCAGCATCTTGAAGAAGCTTCTGAATAATCAAATCAAATTGATTGATAGTCTCTCCTGGCTCTCAAACTGGCCAGCAACAGTTACAGTAGAGGCTCATTGGTAGAAGAACATTCAAGATACACCAGCAGGATCAATCATTAAAGAACCTTCCTGTAGCTCCTGATAGATCTTGATGTTCTAGAAAAAAAAAAGGAATCAATGTCTTTTGGTCCAGATCATCTGCTTGTTTACTCTGCCAGCTGAACTGCTGAGCTATATATCAGCATTTGTATTTGTTTACTTGGAGTCAGATCCATTTCACTTTAGAGTCCATGGAAATTTTCTTTCAAGATTAAATGGGGGCTAGATACTATTTCATCTTTGAAGCTTTCTTTCCACAATGCCAGTGAGTTTCTTGGTTGGTGCATTTCAGATGTTTGATAACATAGCCTCCCTGAGGTTTCAGGATGGTGATAGTGATGAGAAAATTGCCACAGCCATGATTTCAGCAGAGGGGGAGGTGATGGAGTTCCAGCAGGATGTAGTTGCAGAAGGCAGAGTGGAGAAATGGATGACAGCAGTGCTGGCAGAGATGAGACGAACCAACGCACGCCTCACGAAGGAAGCCATTTTTCGATACTGTGAAGACAGAAGCAGGTGAAACAGAGTCAAGGATAACACAAATACCTTACACATTACCAGGAGCCTGTGGAGATACAGAAACATGAAGACTTAGTTTTTTAATTATTGCACAATTTAACCTGCATTTCTGTATGTGGAGGGATATGAAAACATAGATATGTGGCATTTTAACTGACCAGAAAAAAAAGTGGTATTTATTTTATATAATTTCCTAAGTCTCAAGTTTTTCTTTTTGCTGTTGTGTGCACAGTATCTTTTTTTTTTCCACTGTGAATTCCACTTGGCAATCTCTACACATGCAATAGGCAGCTTTTCTATCAGAGCATTTCCCAGGCTTTTGAAATATTACAGCACACCTTATAGAATTCTGTGTCTCTGTGAAGCTTGGCTCATGTTGTAGCTGTAGAATTAAAATTCTCCCGATCAGTTACTTAGAATAAACAGCAACTCAGCCTCCCTCACTGTGCATCTTCCCTAGAGTCGATTGGATGTTACTCTACCAAGGCATGATGGTGCTGGCTGCTAATCAGGTCTGGTGGACTTGGGAGGTAGAAGATGTCTTTCGGAAGGTGCAGAAGGGAGACAAACAGGCAATGAAAACTTATGCTAAAAAAATTCACATGCAAATCGCTGAGCTGGTGACCCGCATCGCAACGCCCCTGAGCAGAAACGACAGGAAGAAATACAACACCGTGCTCATTATCGACGTTCACGCCAGAGACATTGTGGATACATTCGTAACAGACGGGTAAACACCCCCCCACCCCACACCCCCACCTGCTGAGGAGGACCAAATGCAGGGGAAAGCTATTTCCACCTGGTGACCTTACATGTGTTTTGCAGCATTGGGCAGGCTCAGGGGTTCCCGGGGGAAAGGCAACTACGGTTTTACTGGG